>JAMFTG010000822.1:0-12500 GCA_023974075.1 Chaenocephalus aceratus
CACAGTTTTAGGGAGTTCAAATGTATTTGTATGATTACGGGGATCAATAGTATATTAAATATATGAATATTTAGCAATAATGTTATTTTCATGAAAGGATACAAGCGGTCGAGACGGTTTTCTCCGCAGGGGTGGCTGGCGTCTCCCTTAGGGATAAGGTGAGACGTTCGGTCATCAGGGAGGGACTCGGAGTTGAGCCGCTCCTCCTTCGCATCGAAAGGAGCCGGTTGAGGTGGTTCGGGCACCTAGTTAGGATGCCACCTGGGCGCCTCCCTAGGGAGGTGTTCCAGGCACGTCCAGCTGGGAAGAGACCGAGGGGTAGACCTAGGACCAGGTGGAGGGATTATATCTCTATATAGGACCAGGTGGAGGGATTATATCTCTACCTAGGACCAGGTGGAGGGATTATATCTCTATATAGGACCAGGTGGAGGGATTATATCTCGTCCTAGGACCAGGTGGAGGGATTATATCTCTTCCTAGGACCAGGTGGAGGGATTATATCTCTACATAGGACCAGGTGGATGGATTATATCTCTACATAGGACCAGGTGGACCAGGTGTAGGGATTATATCTCTACCTAGGACCAGGTGTAGGGATTGTATCTCTACATAGGACCAGGTGGAGGGATATATCTCTTCCTAGGACCAGGTGGAGGGATTATATCTCTATATAGGACCAGGTGGAGGGATTATATCTCGTCCTAGGACCAGGTGGAGGGATTATATCTCTTCCTAGGACCAGGTGGAGGGATTATATCTCTACATAGGACCAGGTGGACCAGGTGTAGGGATTATATCTCTACCTAGGACCAGGTGTAGGGATTGTATCTCTACATAGGACCAGGTGGAGGGATATATCTCTTCCTTGGACCAGATGGAGGGATTATATCTCTACCTAGGACCAGGTGTAGGGATTATATCTCTACATAGGACCAGGTGGAGGGATTATATCTCTACATAGGACCAGGTGGAGGGATTATATCTCTACCCCGGACCAGGTGGAGGGATTATATCTCTACATAGGACCAGGTGGAGGGATTATATCTCTACAGGACCAGGTGGAGGGATATATCTCTACCCAGGACCAGGTGGAGGGATATATCTCTACCTAGGACCAGGTGGAGGGATTATATCTCTACCTAGGACCAGGTGGAGGGATTATATCTCTACCTAGGACCAGGTGGAGGGATTATATCTCTACCTAGGACCAGGTGGAGGGATTATATCTCTACCTAGGACCAGGTGGAGGGAATATATCTCTACATAGGACCAGGTGGAGGGATTATATCTCTACATAGGACCAGGTGGAGGGATTATATCTCTACCTAGGACCAGGTGGAGGGATTATATCTCTACCTAGGACCAGGTGGAGGGATTATGTCTCTACATAGGACCAGGTGGAAGGATTATATCTCTTCGCTGGCCTGGGAGCGCCTTGGGATCCCCCAGTCAGAGCTGGTTGATGTGGCCAGGGAAAGGAAAGTTTGGGGCTCTCTGCTGGAACTGCTACCCCCGCGACCCGACCACGGATAAGCGGGAGAAGATGGATGGATGGTATAATTATAAAATTGGCCTTCACATGTCCTACTTATGTTTTTTAATCACATACAGGCTTGGTATCACACCTACAACTGAGAATAAGTACCTTTGGGGGGGTCAGCAATGGAACCATCATTGAACTTGTGAAACAGGTATGAAACCAGAATATGTCAGATAGCTTTTATGTGAAGGATCCTCACAGAAACATAATCAATGATAGAAATGAGATATAACTTTGATTCATTCGAGTTCATTGTGCTTTCTCTACTTTTAGTTTTTTGGAGTCCGGCTGCCGAATGGAACAGCCCACACAGTTACCGTGAAAAACATACGAAGGGTTCAAATGCCAACATAGAAGCGTCATGGAGATTTTTGACAAATGCAATTTCAGGTTGGGCTGGTGGTGAAGGCGCCGCCCCCCTCAACCGTTTCATCCTATCAGGAAAGTGTCTTTGATTTGTATATTGCTTTCAGGATGGGCACAACACATCGTGTCATTATACTCCAGCATGTCGAAGTGGTCTACAACCAATACCTACGCATCCACAGAAGTATCTGGATTGCTCTTAAGGTGCAAGAGAAGGTGTTTTTAATCAACGCAACACTTGAATGTAAGGTTCACAACCCTCTCGCGTTTCGATAGCAGCTTTTTGTCCAACTCAATCTTTTTTTAAAGAACCATTTTCCCTTTTAACCAAAAGATATTCTTGCTGTCAACATTCGGGTAAATGTGTTACTTATTTGTGTTTGTGATTTGTTGTGCATGACTGGAAGCCAATAGCGAACCAGGTCAAAGTTCAATGATGGGAATAAATAAAGCCACGCCTCCAATGGGAGTGTGCGTTAAATGAAATGCCGCTGTCTCGGATGCTTCGTTATTGCACCCACATTATGTTCAGTGAAGATAACAAACTCTAGAGTTCAGTGAAGATAACAAACTCTAGAGTTCAGCAAAGATAACAAACTCTAGAGTTCAGAGAAGATAACAAACTCTAGAGTTCAGCGAAGATAACAAACACTAGAGTTCAGAGAAGATAACAAACTCTAGAGTTCAGAGAAGATAACAAACTCTAGAGTTCAGAGAAGATAACAAACTCTAGAGTTCAGAGAAGATAACAAACTCTAGAGATCAGCGAAGATAACAGACTCTAGAGTTCAGAGAATATAACAAACTCTAGAGTTCAGTGAAGATAACAAACTCTAGAGTTCAGAGAAGATAACAAACTCCAGAGTTCAGCGAAGATAACAAACTCTAGAGTTCAGAGAAGATAACAAACTCTAGAGTTCAGAGAAGATAACAAACTCTAGAGTTCAGTGAAGATAACAAACTCTAGAGTTCAGAGAAGATAACAAACTCCAGAGTTCAGCGAAGATAACAAACTCTAGAGTTCAGAGAAGATAACAAACTCTAGAGTTCAGAGAAGATAACAAACTCTAGAGTTCAGAGAAGATAACAAACTCTAGAGTTCAGTGAAGATAACAAACTCTAGAGTTCAGCGAAGATAACAAACTCTAGAGTTCAGAGAAGATAACAAACTCTAGAGTTCAGAGAAGATAACAAACTCTAGAGTTCAGAGAAGATAACAAACACTAGAGTTCAGAGAAGATAACAAACTCTAGAGTTCAGAGAAGATAGCAAACTCTAGAGATCAGTGTAGGCAGCTCAGCTCCCATAAAGTACCGCAGTCTCTTCTCCTAAGTCCTTTTGAATTCTCCTATTCACTATCCCTTACCCCCGTGACGTTCCACACAGAGGTCAAGGGATAGACGATAGACGTTAGGAGCTGATTTTTGGACTAACAAACAACCCTGAATTTTCTTATTTGGAACAAAATCCGAATTCTGACATTTTCAGAACAATTCCAAATGTTTGCATTTTTCCAAAAAAAAGTCATAATGTTAGAATTTTCTGGAAAGAAATCATAATTTTGGGATTTTCTGAAAAAGTGAGAGAATTGAGATATCCAGAAATAGTCATCATTTTGAGAATTTTTGAAAAATGTCAAAATTCAGAATTTTGAGGAAAAAAATCTCTAATTTTTAAAGAAATATCAGATGGAGTTTGCAAGAGCTTTTATTGTTGACATTACTTCCGAAAGCTCCACCCGTTGCCCCAATAATCATTTTGACAGTTCAGTAAGGTAAGAAAAAAAGTACAAGTACAAAAAGTACAAGAAAACCAACAAACTGAAACTCGTATCTCCGGAGTATTTCCTACGGTTGTGCCGAGCACTTGAACGCAGCAGGAGCGTCACCACGTCACTGTTTTCCAACATGGCGGCGCCCCTGCCCGGCAGGTGTGGATTCTTCGTGGAGAAAAAGAAACGCTTCTGTAAAATGATCGTGGCGCGAGGAAATGTGTTCTGCGGAGAGCACGCGACTCAGGTGAGTGCAAAGACTCGTGGTGAGTTCAGGGACTCGTGGTGAGTTCAGGGACCAGTGGTGAGTTCAGGGACCAGTGGTGAGTTCAGGGACCAACAGCTGAGCGAGGGATCCTCATTAGTCTGAACTCCTGTACTGTGTGTACTGTATACTGTGTGTACTGTGTGCCTGTATACTGTGTGTACGTGTACTGTGTGTATACTGTGTACTGTGTACTGTGTACTGTGTGCTGTGTGTCTGTGTTGTGTACTGTGTGTCTGTCTGTGTACTGTGTGTCTGTTTGTTGTGTGCTGTGTGTACTGTGTGTCTGTGTGTGTGTGTGTGTGTGTGTGTGTGTGTGTGTGTGTGTGTGTGTGTGTGTGTGTGTGTGTGTTGTGTACTGTGTGTGTGTGTGTTGTGTACTGTGTGTGTCGTGTACTGTGTGTACTGTGTGGTCTGTGTAGTGTGTGTGTGTGTGTGTGTTGTGTACTGTGTGTGTGTGTGTGTGTGTGTGTGTGTGTGTGTGTGTGTGTTGTGTAGTGTGTGTGTGTGTGTTGTGTACTGTGTGTGTGTCTGTGTGTACTGTGTGTTTGTTTGTTGTGTACTGTACTGTGTGTGTGTTGTGTACTGTGTGTGTGTGTGTGTGTTGTGTACTGTGTGTACTGTGTTGTGTACTGTGTGTGTGTGTACTGTGTGTGTGTGTGTACTGTGTGTGTGTGTGTGTTGTGTACTGTGTGTACTGTGTGTAACATGGTGTATTCAAACAGTCTGATAGCTTAAAATGCACAGACTCAGATTCTTGTTGAAGCCGAGGTGTTCTCAGATCACTGTGGAGTCTCCTCGACACCTTCTGCAGGAAGCTGGTAGAAATATAATAATATAAGATAATGCTCGTGTGTAAATATAATAATATAAGATAATGCTCGTGTGTAAATATAATAATATAATAATATAATATAATGCTTGTGTGTAAATATAATAATATAATATAATGCTTGTGTGTAAATATAATAATATAATAATATAATATAATGCTCGTGTGTAAATATAATAATATAATATAATGCTTGTGTGTAAATATAATAATATAAGATAATGCTCGTGTGTAAATATAATAATATAATAATATAAGATAATGCTTGTGTGTAAATATAATAATATAATATAATGCTCGTGTGTAAATATAATAATATAATATAATGCTCGTGTGTAAATATAATAATATAATATAATGCTCGTGTGTAAATATAATAATATAATATAATGCTCGTGTGTAAATATAATAATATAAGATAATGCTCGTGTGTAAATATAATAATATAATAATATAATATAATGCTCGTGTCTGCAGGGGTCAGTGATGTCTGCACGTACACTATAGAGGCCATGCTTTGTTGTGTACCAGGGACATGTTCACATTTTAGAACATGTTGCACTTTATTATCCAGTTTCCAGCTGAAACCACGAATGACTAGAATGAATGCGTTATTATGCTATAATGTGTCCAACTCGAGGCCCGGGGGCCAAATCAGGGCCGTGGTGGATTTAATTTGGGCCCGCAGGATAATGTTTAATTCCTATTAGATCTGGCCCGCCGGTATATTGCAGCAGACCTTCCCTCCATCCTAAGGGTCTCCTCCGCTCAGAGCCGGAGCCCACACATTGATGACCTTGCACCCTGATGAGACGCCAAGTATCTGAGCTAGCATCTCAGAGCATTTATTTATTCACTTTGAATGTTTGTACTGTTTAATGTTCTTAGAGGTGACGGAGCGGGGTGCTCTTCTATTAGAGATCTGTCTGTTGTTGTTTTTAGGAACTAATCGATAACCTGAACCTAAAATGTATAATTAGTGATTGATGATTGAATCCCTGTTTCCTGTGAGCAGGAGGAGGGCAGCTGCAGGAGGATCGTTTGTCCTCTGGACCCCAAACAGTGAGTCGCTAAATAATAATTACATTAATCAGCTTTATTAATAATCAGGAGGTTTGATGAATCACTTCCTGTTTCAGCACCGTGAGCGAAGACAAGCTGCAGAAACACCTGAAGAAATGTAACTCCAGAGAGAAGCCCAAGCCGGTGAGACCACGATTACAAATACTATCATCTTATTGTTATCATTCTTTTTACTTATTTTTTTAATTGTTATTCAGAAGGAAATCTGAATTCTGATATTTCTGAAAAAAACAGATTTTAGAGATTTTGGGAGAAAATTTTGAGATTTTTTAGAAAAAGTCCGAATTTTGCGATTTTTATGAAAAAGTCCGAATTTGGGAAAAAGTCATAATTCTGATATTTTCTGAAAAAATACATGATTTAGATTTTTTTAACTTCTGAACTGTTTACTGCGTGGACATGAAAAAGACAGATTTTAGAGATTTTGGGGGGAAATTTAGAGATTTTTGGGAAAATGTCAGAATTTTGCGATTTTTATGAAAAAGTCCGAATTTTAAGTTTTTTGGAAAAAATCTGATTTTTGAAGAAAGTCAAAATAAAGACTTCTGTCCTACTGCGTGGACATGATTTTTGAAAAAGGTTATTTTATTTGTATTATATATATATATATAATACAAATAAAATATATATATATATATATATTGTTTTATGTATTTTATTTGTTTGAAGCTCAATGAAATGTGATGTTACGTCCTGCAGGCTTACTATGTGGAGAACATAAACGCTGGAGCGGCTGACGCAGGCGAGGCGCTGCAGCAGGTACGTCTCACCTGAATATGAACCAGGACACCATGCAGACGTTAGACCTGCTGATAACAGCTGCTGTGTCTCAGGTGAGTCTGTGTGACCTCAGCCGGACCCAGCTGCAGTCTCTGTTGGACAAACTGAAGACAGCCGCCACAGGTGAGTCAACATTCACCTGTGAGTTAGATGAGGATGAGGAAGATGATGAGGAAGATGATGAGGATGTTGTTGTTGTTGTTGTAGGACTGCAGTGCGACATTGAGGACGGTTTTCTGTCTCATCCGGTCGTTCAGGAGGAACTGGACGACCCAAAGAACGGAGACTCCGCCCACAAACACCTGAAGCAGCAGGTAAACACAAACACCTGAGCAGCAGGTAAACACAAACACCTGAGCAGCAGGTAAACACACACTGAGCTCACCATGTGTTGGGTTTGTTGTTCCTCTCTCACCTGTCAGGTGTGTGCAGTCCTCTCTGTTAGGTCACATGGAGGCGCTGGGGCTGCTGGGTAGGGGGCGGAGCTTCGTGGAGTTCGGAGCAGGTCGAGGGAAACTTTCCCACTGGATCCACGAAGCCCTGAGGAGACGAGACGCCCTGAGGACCGGCGAGGATCTGGAGGACCTGCAGTTCCTGCTGGTGGAGCGCAGCAGCACGCGGTTTCAAGGTAAACACTTTCTAGAAACTCAAAGACGCTGCGACAGAGAATTACACGACAACCAAGAAAATACGTAAACAGAAAAGGGAGGGGGGGGGGGGGTCAGTGTTGAACAGGTTACTCCTTCCTGCTTTCCTTTCACAATAAAAGCCCTAAAGATCCACACTGACTGTTCACCTCTCAGACAGGTGGGGTTCTGTGGGAGCCAATGGGAGCTAAGGAGGGGCTGAGCTCCTGAAGCAGTGACACCCTGTGGGGGTCGCTAACACATTACCAACGACCGTTATTTTAATCATGCATGTGTCGACGTATTTATGTTAACGAGGTAAACAGGCATCGTATTCTCTCTTGAGTGACTTTATGCCAGCGCTTCACCTCCAAGGTATCAACGCCTGTGAGCCGAGATGGCGTGCGTAGTGGAACCTTTTCATATGTAAGCTGGTAGCCAGTGGAGGGCTGCTGTGTGCGTTGTTTTAAAGACCCCATGAAGCTCAGACTATAACTCGCTCACAGCCTTCAGAGAGAGGAGGTCACGGTGTCTTTGTCTCATCAGGTGGACGGGAAGCATCAGGAGGCTGGAGTTCAGTTCCAGAGGCTGCAGGTGGACATCCAGCATCTGGACTTAAGTAAGGGACGAACACCTGGAGTGGAGTGCACCAGATGGGCGTAAAAAAGTAGGGCTTAACTCTAACGTCGGGCTGAGCTACGTCCGACGTAGTGATTAGAATTTACACCGAGTGCACCGAGCCTGACTAGTCTCGGGCGTCGCTGCGCCTGGTCTTAAGATGCACGTCCACGTGAATACACGCGAAACAGTAATTGTTGCCAAGCAACGCCATTTTTACAGACTCAGAGGACCGCAGAGAAGAGGGAAGTCCCACAGCGTCAGCAACGACTCGAGGGGAATCCCAAATGGCCCCGAAAGAGAAAGAGGGATTTGTCAGAGCGACAGCGGGAACTGACGGAGAGAGAAATCGGTGCTGGAGGGCCAATGGAACGTGTCTTATAGCCCGACGTGCAGTTGTGCGATGAACATTAATCATGTCTCCCACAGTATTCTGAAAGGCCCCGTTCGCGTAGAATCTGAGCGCAATCAGCAGCTGCAAGGTTGGGGAGAGCGCAGCGTTTGGGTCTGATCCGTGCTGGAGTTGAGGGAGATCTCCTCGATTAAATCAAAAAGGGCTCGTCTGCCGAAGCCTCTCTATCAGCTCACCGTCTGAATAGATGTCCAGTGGGTTTGTTCCATCACGGACGACTCTTTCTCTTCTTAATGCCCTTTCATTGTTAAACATGTAAACAAGACGCCCTGCCATCGTTCATATCCTTCTTGCCTGTTTTACGTTACTATGGTTACTAGTCTGTCTTTCCGATTTACGCCTGCTCCATACTAGGCGTAAAAGTTACACCCGGGCGCGACGCATAGCGGGCTTAAGTCTAAGTGGTGCTAGTCATAACTTTAGTTTGGTCTTAACCTTCGGTTCTACGTCGGACGTAGAGTTACGCCCAGCTTATGCCCAGCTGGTGCACTCCACTCCTGGAGCGTCTGGAGGCCCAGGGGAGTTCTGCTGTTGACCTCCCGTCTCTCTGCAGGTAAAGTGGCGCCGCTCACCGACGGAAGCTGCCTCTGGTCGCCGTGGGGAAGCACCTGTGTGGAGCCGCGACAGGTGAGAGCAGGGCTCAGCGTGTTCTCTCATGTTGGGAGAGCAGTCCTCCTCCAACGTGAGGGCAGCATGCTAACAAAGGTATCAACTGCAGCTGAGTACATGACGCTGTTCAGGAACTAGTCTCTGTATGTGATGACTCCTCCCCTCTGGAGAGGGTCAGACACGTGGGTCCTGAGGCTGAACTAGTCTCTGTATGTGATGACTCCTCCCCTCTGGAGAGGGTCAGACACGTGGGTCCTGAGGCTGAACTAGTCTCTGTATGTGATGACTCCTCCCTTCTGGAGAGGGTCAGACACGTGGGTCCTGAGGCTGAACTAGTCTCTGTATGTGATGACTCCTCCCTTCTGGAGAGGGTCAGACACGTGGGTCCTGAGGCTGAACTAGTCTCTGTATGTGATGACTCCTCCCCTCTGGAGAGGGTCAGACACGTGGGTCCTGAGGCTGAACTAGTCTCTGTATGTGATGACTCCTCCCTTCTGGAGAGGGTCAGACACGTGGGTCCTGAGGCTGAAGCTCAAGCCGGAGACCAGGGAGAGTTTTCTCATCTTCTGTCTCAGATCTGGCTCTCCGCTGTCTGCTCGACACGCCGGGACCCCGAGAGGAGAGCGGACCGCCACCGAAACGCCTCAAAACATCAGCAGAAGAGGATTCAGCAGAGCCTGATCTAGTTCCTGATTCTGGTCCTGGTCCTGGTCCTGGTCCTGGTCCAGTTCTGGGCGTTGCCGTGGCGCTGTGCTGTCACAACCGCTGTGAGTGGCGTCACTACGTTGGGAAAGAGTTCTTCCTGCAGCGAGGAATCGGAGCCGAAGAGTTCTCCGCGTTCTGCAGGATGTCGAGCTGGGCCACGTGTGGAATGAGACCGACCAATCGGGACGCTTCATCTCAGGATCCGGCCAATCAGAGCAGAGAGGAGGAAGAGCACGAGCCGGCGGAGGAGAGGGACGCTGTGAGCGGGTAAATATCTCACCTCTGAGGTTTTACTTTTTAGTTTACTTCAGGTTTTTCTCTGTTCTGGTTTTTATGAAGACTTAAAGGAAAGTGAGACGGTCAATATTCTGGTGATCATTTTTTGAATTGTGTATAAATGTTTTTCCCTGCTGCTTTAAGACTTTAGATCATGTGGGAAAGTCTTTTAGTGTTCAGTTCATTTCAAACCTTTATTTATACAGATGAATCCCATTGATCTCTTTTCCAAGGGAGACCTGCTCCAGTAGTTCCACATGAAACATAAAAACAGAACAACAAAAGGACATCCAGCATCATTTACATAACTATCCACATAAACAGGTACCAACAGCTTCCGATTGACGAGCATCCAACCGAGCTTTAAAAACATTTAGTGGCACCAGATTGTTCAGTTTCCATTTAATGTTCCAAGACAGAGGAGCTGCATCTAAAAGCTGCTTCCCTAAGACAGTCCTAGCAGTTGGACATTTAATAAAACCACAGCATGCGATCTCAGGCAGTAGCCACTTACAATTCTCCGTGAGATCAGGAGCAGATATAAGATGGAAGTTTCCCTAACATGGCTTTGTATATAAAATGTCCCAGAGACTGAGCCTCCGTGCAGTTAGTGAAAGCAAACAGCCCTTGCATACAGGGTGCAGTGATGGGTTAATGCTTTACAGTTAGTCACACATCTCAGAGCACTGTGATACGCAGCATCTAACTGGACCAGGCAATGGGCCGGTGCATCCATATAGACCAGATCCCCAGAGTCCAGCACAGGTCAAAGGTCACAGAGCCTCTTCCTGGCCTCAAGCGAGAAGCAGGACGTGTTCCTGGAGAAGAACCCTAGCCTCACCCTCAGCTCCTCAGCAGGTTAGAGACCTGAAGTTTAAAAGAGAGACAATCATCAAGCAGATACCAAGGTGTTTGTAACAGGCAACAACTTTGAGTTTTACACCTTGCGTAGTTACAATATCTAAAACAGGCTCTGGTGTCTTTTAGCTTTAGAAAGAGCGTTACCTTGGTTTGATCCACATCTAAAGAAGCTTTAGTTCAGAGAGCTGAGTCTGAGTAGTGTTAGAAACAGCCTGTAATTTAACAGCAGCTCCTGAATGAGGGACCTCACAGAACATCACGGGATCATCCGCATAATGTAAAGTAGCTTCATCCACATTTTAACCTAAGCTGTTGATGTAGATGGAGAATAAAAGTGGGCCTGACACAGAGCCTTGTGGAACACCATTAGTGATGTTCAACCCCTCAGAAGACAGCCCATCAAAGTGAACACATGGGACCTTTCAGAGAGGTAGTTCTCAAACCACCCACTGCACGGCTGGACATGCCGACACTGAGCAGCCTCTGCTTTGAGATGAGATGATCCACGTGTCAGACGCTTTGGACAGGTCAACAAACAGAGCTGCTTATTATCTAAAATACTCTCCACATCGTTCACACGTTCATCGTGGCAGTGATGGTGCTGCGCTGCTTGTGTTTGTTGTTGTACTACTCATCTTGACCACAAGAGGCAATTGTCCCTATTTTAATTAATTTTTTAATTAATTTTTCTGCGAGTGCTTTTTAATTTCTCCATTTGCTCTAAACACAAATCGCTGAAATGACAAAAACTTCATCCGTTTTGTAACAGTTTGTACCCCCCCCCCCCCCCCCCCCCCCCTTCATGTTTGCTCTGCAGGTTCCTGTCGGTGGAGGAGAGAGAGCAGGTCGGGCGTCTCTGCAAACAGCTGATCGACGCCGGAAGAATCCACTTCCTGCAGGAGAGAGGCTTCAACAGCAAACTGACTCGATACGTGAGCAGTCAGGTGACTCTGGAGAACGTCCTGCTGACCGCTGTCCCCTGAACGCCTCACTGCAGAGAGACGTCCTGCTGACCGCTGCCCCTGAACGCCTCACTGCAGAGAGACGTCCTGCTGACCGCTGAACGCCTCACTGCAGAGAGACGTCCTGCTGTCCCCTGAACGCCTCACTGCAGAGAGACGTCCTGCTGACCGCTGCCCCTGAACGCTTCACTGCAGAGAGACGTCCTGCTGTCCCCTGAACGCCTCACTGTAGAGAGACGTCCTGCTGACCGCTGCCCCTGAACGCCTCACTGCAGAGAGACGTCCTGCTGACCGCTGCCCCTGAACGCCTCACTGCAGAGAGACGTCCTGCTGACCGCTGTCCCCTGAACGCCTCACTGCAGAGAGACGTCCTGCTGACCGCTGTCCCCTGAACGCCTCACTGCAGAGAGACGTCCTGCTGTCCCCTGAACGCCTCACTGCAGAGAGACGTCCTGCTGACCGCTGCCCCTGAACGCCTCACTGCAGAGAGACGTCCTGCTGACCGCTGTCCCCTGAACGCCTCACTGCAGAGAGACGTCCTGCTGTCCCCTGAACGCCTCACTGCAGAGAGACGTCCTGCTGACCGCTGCCCCTGAACGCCTCACTGCAGAGAGACGTCCTGCTGACCGCTGTCCCCTGAACGCCTCACTGCAGAGAGACGTCCTGCTGTCCCCTGAACGCCTCACTGTAGAGAGACGTCCTGCTGACCGCTGCCCCTGAACGCCTCACTGCAGAGAGACGTCCTGCTGACCGCTGCCCCTGAACGCCTCACTGCAGAGAGACGTCCTGCT
>JAMFTG010000822.1:17500-86906 GCA_023974075.1 Chaenocephalus aceratus
GCGTTCATTGGCTGGTGGCAGAAAGGGGGCGGGGCCTCAGGGACTCACCTGTCGATGTCCTCAGGTAAACACTCCAGGCAGTTTCCTCCCATGTCGAGCCACTCGAGAGCCGGCATGTGGAGCAGGCAGTCCGGCATGAAGCTGAAGGCGTTCATGGAGAGGTCCAGGTGGTTCAGCTTCTTCAGGTTCCTCAGCTGAGGGTCAAACAGACCTGAGGTCAGACAGGGGGGGGAGGGGGTCTGGACCTGGTCTGCAGTCTGACTGAGGTGGTGGTCTTTACCTGATGTAGAGGTCTTTACCTGATGTAGAGGTCTTTACCTGGTGTAGTGGTCTTTATTTGAGGTAGAGGTCTTTACTTGAGGTAGAGGTCTTTACCTGAGGTAGTGGTCTTTACTTGAGGTAGTGGTCTTTACTTGAGGTAGAGGTCTTTACTTGAGGTAGTGGTCTTTACCTGAGGTAGAGGTATTTACTTGAGGTAGAGGTCTTTACCTGATGTAGTGGTCTTTACTTGAGGTAGTGGTCTTTACTTGAGGTAGAGGTCTTTACTTGAGGTAGTGGTCTTTACCTGAGGTAGAGGTCTTTACTTGAGGTAGAGGTCTTTACCTGATGTAGTGGTCTTTACCTGAGGTAGAGGTATTTACTTGAGGTAGAGGTCTTTACTTGAGGTAGTGGTCTTTACCTGAGGTAGTGGTCTTTACCTGAGGTAGAGGTCTTTACTTGAGGTAGAGGTCTTTACCTGATGTAGTGGTCTTTACCTGGTGTAGTGGTCTTTACTTGAGGTAGTGGTCTTTACTTGAGGTAGAGGTCTTTACTTGAGGTAGTGGTCTTTACCTGAGGTAGAGGTCTTTACTTGAGGTAGAGGTCTTTACTTGAGGTAGAGGTCTTTACTTGAGGTAGTGGTCTTTACCTGAGGTAGAGGTCTTTACTTGAGGTAGTGGTCTTTACTTGAGGTAGAGGTCTTTACTTGAGGTAGTGGTCTTTACCTGAGGTAGAGGTCTTTACTTGAGGTAGAGGTCTTTACCTGAGGTAGAGGTCTTTACCTGATGTAGTGGTCTTTACCTGGTGTAGTGGTCTTTACCTGAGGTAGAGGTCTTTACTTGAGGTAGTGGTCTTTACCTGAGGTAGAGGTCTTTACCTGATGTAGTGGTCTTTACCTGGTGTAGTGGTCTTTACTTGAGGTAGTGGTCTTTACTTGAGGTAGAGGTCTTTACTTGAGGTAGTGGTCTTTACCTGAGGTAGAGGTATTTACTTGAGGTAGAGGTCTTTACCTGAGGTAGTGGTCTTTACTTGAGGTAGTGGTCTTTACTTGAGGTAGAGGTCTTTACTTGAGGTAGTGGTCTTTACCTGAGGTAGAGGTATTTACTTGAGGTAGAGGTCTTTACTTGAGGTAGTGGTCTTTACCTGAGGTAGAGGTCTTTACTTGAGGTAGTGGTCTTTACCTGAGGTAGAGGTCTTTACCTGGTCTGCAGTCTGACTGAGGTAGTGGTCTTTACCTGAGGTAGAGGTCTTTACCTGGTCTGCAGTCTGACTGAGGTAGTGGTCTTTACCTGAGGTAGTGGTCTTTACTTGAGGTAGTGGTCTTTACCTGGTGTAGTGGTCTTTACCTGAGGTAGTGGTCTTTACTTGAGGTAGTGGTCTTTACCTGAGGTAGAGGTCTTTACCTGGTCTGCAGTCTGACTGAGGTAGTGGTCTTTACTTGAGGTAGAGGTCTTTACCTGAGGTAGAGGTCTTTACTTGAGGTAGTGGTCTTTACCTGAGGTAGAGGTCTTTACTTGAGGTAGTGGTCTTTACCTGAGGTAGAGGTCTTTACTTGAGGTAGAGGTCTTTACCTGAGGTAGAGGTCTTTACTTGAGGTAGTGGTCTTTACCTGAGGTAGAGGTCTTTACTTGAGGTAGAGGTCTTTACCTGAGGTAGAGGTCTTTACTTGAGGTAGTGGTCTTTACCTGAGGTAGAGGTCTTTACCTGGTGTAGTGGTCTTTACCTGAGGTAGAGGTCTTTACCTGAGGTAGTGGTCTTTACCTGGTGTAGAGGTCTTTACCAGAGGTAGAGGTCTTTACTTGAGGTAGTGGTCTTTACCTGGTGTAGTGGTCTTTACCTGAGGTAGAGGTCTTTACTTGAGGTAGTGGTCTTTACTTGAGGTAGTGGTCTTTACCTGGTCTTTACCTGGTGTAGTTGCTGCTCAGCTGCTCGCCACTCACAGCTGCTCAGCTGCTCGCTACTCTGAAACTCACCTGAGGAACAGGTTACACGCCGTCAGCGCTGAGACGTGATCCACCTTTGCTGAGTTCCGGATGAGGGCCACGTTCAACCTCATCCACCACAGCGGACCCGAGTTCCACTAAAGGCACGTCGGGAAGGGTTTCTGGAGCCACTCCACACTGGGCGAATCACTTCTGGGATCCTACTTTTGCCCGCCGAGTGGATTTAGCACGAGAGGGAGCAACTCTTGCAGAGATAAAGAGTCGGAAGTGTGGTCCCGGCTCTCCTCTCGCCGCCCTTCTCGCCGCCCTTCTCGCCGCTCCTCACACCGCGTATCGCTGCTCCTCTTGCCGCTCCTCTTGCTGCCCCTCTCGCCGCTCCTCACACCGCGTATCGCCGCTCCTCTACGCGCCTGTGCTACCGGCGGAGATGTAAAGTGGATTAAATAGCCGGTGTAACGCGGTGGGATTACCTTCTCTACTCTGCTGTGCTGCTGTAGCTGAGGCCTGATCCACCTTGCTCCGGGAACAGCGTGGATACTGTTGTGCTGGACTGGGAGAATGGCGGGTGTCGTGTTTCTGCTGTGCCTTTTCTTGGCTGTGCTGGACAAGGAGAGGATCGCTAGTCGTCCTGAACAATCTACTGGATTCGGGTATGTTCTGCCGCCCGCAGTGGACATCCCCTGTACAGTTTCGGAGGTGGTGCACAAACAATTGCTGGTTGCACTGTCGCGGACATTCATTTCGGAAAATGTTTGTCTTTCTCACATGCCTGCCATGATGGTCCTTCAGAATTGTTTTTTAAACTCTAATCTCACTTTCGCGAAGTTTGCTGGTGACTCTAGAACAGCGGACAATGTATGTGTGTTGATTAAGAGGAAAAGGTGCTTGGTATTTTTATTGTTGTTACTATCAGGAAATGTACAGCCAGGTCCAGGTCCACCGAGCAGTATTAGTCAAATAGCTACTCCTGCTGATTTTATATCTAGATCTGGGCTAGGTTTAATTCATTTAAATGTGCGTAGTCTGTTACCTAAATTAGATTTTGTCCGTATTTGGGCGAGTTCGACTGATGCTGATGTCATTGTCTTGTCAGAAACGTGGCTAGATAAATCCATTTTGGCCTCTGACATTTACATAAATGGTTACAGTGTATATCGTACTGACCGGCCTAAAAAAGGTGGTGGCGTTGCCATTTATGTGAAAAATAAGTTTTGTGTAACTAATATGGTTTCCAAATCTGTTGGTAAACAGCTAGAATTGTTAGCCGTGAATATTGAGGTAACAAAGGGTCAACAGCTCATGGTGGTGGGCTGCTACAGGGCTCCTTCGGCTGTCAAGGAGTCTTTATCGTCTTTGGCAAAACTATTATCACAACTTTCCTACAAGGAAATAGTGCTGCTTGGTGATTTTAATTGGGACTGGTTAACTTCTGTGTCAGAGGATTTTAAAAACCTGTGTACCTCATTGAATTTTACCCAGATTATAGACAGTCCTACTCGCCCAAATATTAAGTCCCCAAATAAATCCTCCTTAATTGATCTAATTTTAACAAATGTTCCACATAAATACTCATCTGTGGGAGTATTTGCTAATGATGTGAGTGACCACTGTGTTGTGGCCACACTTAGGGACACTAAGGTCCAAAAGGTTAAACCACGTGTCATCACAAAGAGAGACAAAAAACACTTTGTGGAGCAGGGTTTTGTGCATGATCTGTTTGATTTTGATTGGGGTAAATCAATCTGTGTGCTGATGTAGAAACTGCATGGTCTTATTTTTATCTTGGTGTTATGAAAATTATTGATAGACATGCACCTCTGCGTACATTTAGAGTGAAGGGACGAAACAATCCCTGGTTTTCTGCTGAGCTGTCCAGTCTCCTTCATGAGAGAAATAATGCTTGGGCTAAGGCTAGGAAATCAGGCTCAGAGGTAGAATGGCTACGTTTTAGGCAGCTAAGAAATAGCTTCACATCCCAAATAAAAAGTGCTAAATCAAAGTACTATTTGTCGGTTACCACAGAAAACCTGAATAATCCTAGGAAATGTTGGAAAGCCATAAAATCGATTTCCACTGGTGATATCCCAAATGAGCTACCTCCGTGCCTCACCACAGCATCTGGCACTATATCAGACAGGGCTACTATGCTCAATTGCTTTAATGAGCATTTTGTGTCTTGTGGCTCTCCGTTTGGCTGTGTGGCTCCTGTGAACGCTCCAATCCTTGACTCTGAACAAAGTGGTCTGGAAAACCCTTTCAGTTTTACTCCTTTAACTGTTGGTATTGTTCATGAAGCATTATCCAAGTTAGATCCTAGGAAACCGGCTGGCCCGGACAACGTAGAACCTTTCTTTTTAAAGATAGCTGCAGATTTTATTGCTCCACCTCTCACTTCTCTTTGTAACCTCTCCCTCAGCACGAACACAATTCCAAAAGTATGGAAGTCTGCTCATGTCCTGCCTTTACTGAAAGGAGGGGAGGCAACTATTTTAAATAACTATAGGCCAATCTCTAAATTGTCAGTTCTGGCTAAGGTTCTTGAACGCTTAGTGAGTGAACAGGTAAAGGAGTTTTTATGTATAAATGACATCCTGTCTGAGCATCAGTCAGGATTCAGAAAGCAGCGCAGTACCATCACTGCCACGATGAAAGTGGTGAATGACATTACTACTATTTTAGATAATAAGCAGAGTTGTGCAGCTCTGTTTATTGACCTTTCCAAAGCGTTTGACACCGTTGATCATCGCATTTTAAAGCAGAGGCTACTCAGTATTGGCCTATCCAGCCTTGCAGTGGGTGGTTTGTGAACTACCTCTCTGAAAGGTCCCAATGTGTTCACTTTGATGGACTGTCTTCTGAGTGGTTAAACATTTCTAATGGTGTACCACAAGGTTCTGTTTTAGGACCACTTTTATTCTCCATATATATTAACAGCGTAGGTGATAATGTGGATGAAGCTACTTTACATTATGCGGATGATCCCGTGATGTTCTGTGAGGTCCCTCATTCAGGAGCTGGTGTTAAATCACAGGCTGTTTTTAACACTATTCAGACTCAGCTCTCTGAATTAAAGCTTCTTTTAAATGTGGATCAAACCAAGGTAACGCTCTTTTCTAAAGCTAAAAAGACACCAGAGCCTGTTTTAGATATTGTAACTACGCAAGGAACAAAACTTGAAGTTGTTGCCTGTTACAAATACCTGGGTATCTGGCTTGATGATTGTCTCTCTTTTAAACTCCATGTCAATAACCTGCTGAAGAGCTGAGGGTGAGGCTAGGTTTCTTTTTCAGAAACAAGTCCTGTTTCTCGCTTGAGGCCAGGAAAAGGCTCTGTGACCTTTGACCTGTGCTGGACTCTGGGGATTTGTTGTATATGAATGCACCTGCCCATTACCTGAGCAAATTGGATGCTGCGTATCACAGTGCTCTGAGATTTGTCACATATTGTAAAGCGCATACACATCACTGTACACTGTATACCAAGGCAGGTTTACCTTCACTCTCTGTACGGAGGCTCAGTCACTGGTACACGTTTATCTATAAAGCTTTGTTGGGTAAACTCCCGTATTATATCTGCTCTCTGATAACACGGAGAGTTGCAAGCAGCTACTGTCTGAGATCGCATGATGTAGTCTTGTTAGATGTGCCAAGAGCAAGGACTGTCTGAGGTGAGACAGCTTTTATGTGCGCAGCTCCACTTGCTTGGAACAATCTTCAGCAAGAATTGAAACTGAGCGATCTCATTCCTCTGCATGTTTTTAAAGCTAGGCTAAATTAAATGCTTGCTGATACAATGGGCACTTGTAAATGTCTATAACTATGTATCCTGTAAATATAATGTATAATGTCCTTTATTGTTTTATGTTTCATGTGGAACCTATATGCTGCAGGTCTCCCTTGAAAAAGAGATCTATGATCTCAAGGACCAATCTGGTTAAATAAAGGTTTGAAATGAAATGAAATGAAATGATCTGGGCCACCTTTAATGGGCTTTTGCCCCTGTTCTTAGTGGGTTTTGCATGGTTATCGCTCGCTTCGCGAGCGACTAAGTTGATTGTAACGATATCAATTATGCGAGTTGCAGTCTGCAGACTGGGCTCACGTGGCCTATCAGCCGTCATTATTTCCGAACATTTTCTGTACTTTTGCCGGTCGTTTTCCCTGTTTTTGGGTGTTTGTCGCAGGTTTATCGGTCGCTGCGCGACCGATTTCAATAGGGTCTTCGCCGACCTAGGTCTCAGACCCTAATTACACCCCACAGGTTCTTCTGTATTTATATTTCTTATGGAGAAAATAATGTTTATTAATATATGGGTTGGCAAATGTCTTGCAATGTGTTTAAATCATAGTAACCGTGTCTTACAATTGGAACAATTATTAAAAACAAATATCACTCTTTTAAAAATACATCATGTGGATTTATTCAATTGTCTGATGTGTTTTATGATTTAGTTTGTCGTGTTCTATATTCTGTCAACGTGCGTGAGTCACCTGGTTTTTCAGGTTTTATGGAATTAACTGCCAACACGTAGTCACTCCCTCCGGAGCGGAGTGAGGACTGAATCACAAACAACCTGCAATCATTGCAATATTTCTCTTGCCAGGGAGTTGCGGGAGTAACATCTGCAACGATGGAAATTAAAATACTTTGTTGGATCTTTTTGCTTGGACATTTGTATGCAGCTTCCGGACAAAGTAACTATTCAATTTATATTTGTTTTGGCTATAACGTGTTGTATGTTTCTTCCTCAAATACTTTTTTAAATTGCATAGTACATTAGGAAGCTCAAACCCACAATCTGAACCCTCAAAGACATGTTTAGAGGCGTCCGTCAACCAATCCCCATGCTCTAAATTTGGAGGAAGACTATTGAATCAGGTTTGTGCCATTAAAGGTGGGGTAGGTAATTCACTTCAGAAACACTTGTTGTTATATTCCATGGAGTGCTCTCAACATCCCGATAGCAATGAATATCTGAAGTGCTTTGAAACCGTGGCGCTGTAAAAAGCACGACCAATCATCTGAGCCGGCTAAAGTAGCTGGATGGCCTACCTGCCTGTCAGCCTTCCATCTGGGCACACACTGATCTCGTGCCCTCATTGGTCATGTGCGCGTTTGTGTGTGTTGGGGGAGGGGCTCTGTGAGGAAGTGGCAGATTTGTTTCGGCTGCATACTTTCACATTCTAGCGGCCTCCAGCTGGTTTCTCCATTCTTGCCTTTGTTGTTCCTAGTCTGACAACCTTGGCAAGTTTCCTGTTATGGGTTAACTGGAAATGACACATAACTATTTAAACTATTTAAACACCTCACAATGATGATCTTGATCTCATTTCCCGAAACCAAGAACATCCTCAGTGGAGTATCAGAGCCCGATGGATGTTGACAACATTAGTTTGACAGTTTAAGATGTTTTAATTATTTTCAAACTTTCTGTGAGGAATACTGTAAACATGTTCAGTAAATAACGTTTGCTTGTAAAATAATGGAATTCAAGTATTTTGGCTGATTGCTGGTATTTTACTTTGAAATATGCCTTAACGTACCAGAGCAGACTCCATGTTAGTTTTCAGTAATTAGGGTCTGAGCGCAGCGACCGATAAACCTGCCAAAAACAGGGAAAACGACCGACAAAAGCACAGAAAATGTTCGTAAATAATGACGGCTGATAGGCCGCGTGAGCCCAGTCACGTGGGCGAACATGATTGAAACTGGACCGATTATTTTTTTCATTATGATTATTATTTGAACTTTTGGAACGCACTTTTGACCCCCGCAACATATGTGAAAACTCACCAAATTTTGCAGTCGCGTCAAAAGTGTGGCAACTTGAAATATGTAATTGGTCCCGGAACTTTGCGTCAAAAATTGCGTAGGCCACGCCCACTTCCGTTTTTAACGTTAACTCCCCCTACTTTAACTTTCACGTAAACGAACGAAACTCGCCACGCATATCTAGGTTGCGGAGACGAACCAAAAAGCCTCTTGGAGGGGTATTAAATAACGTACAGGAAGTCGGCCATTTTGAATTTGGTGTCGGAAAAACGACGCATCCCTCGCCAAAAAATCCGATGTTGTTGTAAGTCAATGGAAAATCCTCCAAACAGCACCAGACTTCAGACTATCATCAATGGTCCGGCCCTCAACAGCTCTATGTCAATTAAGGGATGTCATCATATGCCGTTGCCATGGCAACGCGTCCCTCGCCAAAAAAAACGATGTTGTTGTAATTCAATGGAAAATCTTCCAAACTGCACCAGATTTCATATGATGGCTAATGGTCCGGCCCTCAACAGCTCTACGTGAAATCTGAAATCTCAAGGTATGCCGTTTCCATGGAAACGCATCCCTCGCCAAAAAATCTGATGTTGTTGTAAGTCAATGGAAAATCGTCCAAACAGCACCAGACTTCATATGATGGCTAATGGTCCGGCCCTCAACAGCTCTATGTCAATTATGGGATGTCATCATATGCCGTTTCCATGGCAACGCATCCCTCGCCAAAAAATCCGATGTTGTTCTAAGTCAATGGAAAATCGTCCAAACACCACCAGACTTCAGACTATCATCAATGGTCCGGCCCTCAACAGCTCTATGTCAATTATGGGATGTCATCATATGCCGTTTCCATGGCAACGCGTCCCTCGCCGTGAAACACGGTGTTGTCCTAATTCAATGGAAAATCATCCAAACAGCACCAGATTTCATATGATGGCTAATGGTCCGGCCCTCAACAGCTCTACGTGAAATCTGAAATCTCACCATTTGTCGTTTCCATGGCAACGCTTCCCTCGCCATAAAACACAGTGTTGTCCTAATTCAATGGAAAAGGTTCCAAACGGCACCAAACTTCAGACTATCATTAAAGGTCCCGCCCTCAACAGCTCTACGCCAATTATGGGATGTCATCATTTGGCGTTTCCATGGCAACGCGTCTCTCGCCATGAAACACGGTGTTCTCCTAATTCAATGGAAAATCATCCAAACACCACCAGACTTCAGACTATCATTAATGGTCCGGCCCTCAACAGCTCTACGTGAAATCTGAAATCTCACCATTTGTCGTTTCCATGGCAACGCTTCCCTCGCCATGAAACACGACGTTGTCCTAATTCAATGGAAAATGGTCCAGACAGCACCAGACTTCATATGATGGCTGATGGTCCGGCCCTCAACAGCTCTACGTGAAATCTGAAATCTCACCATTTGTCGTTTGGGGGGGGGGGGGGGGGGGGTCCGATATAGTGAGTAAGTGGACTGCACACGGTCCTGCTGTACACTATATGGTCCTGCTGTACACTGGGGGGGGAAAACAAAGCTAAATGTCTCGTTACTCTATTGACGAATCTATAAACCCACCCGAAACTGGTAGTCAAAATAGAATTATTATAATATATATTATAGATATTATAATCTATTATACTATATCTATTATGTCTTTTTATGCCATAGTGGAGTCTATATATGATACTTTTGTTCAATAAGCTTTTAGCGCCACTTGTGGAGCAATGGATAGAGAGTCGCTCCTTGGAGGCATCCATTTGCATCTGCTCTCCGAGACGGTTAAAATGACATCAAGCTCAAAGCGGTCAGACCTTCCTTTGTGCTGTAAAGGGCACCGTACGGCATGAAAGCGTGACCTCTGACCTTTGGAGCTTTGTTACATTTCAAGCCGTAACCTTTGACATTAGGAGCAGCGGAGGCATCAATCTGCATGTACTCTTCGAGCCGGTTCTAATGAGAGCAAGCTCCAAGCGGTCGGACCTTCCTTTGCGCCGTCGAGAGTACTGTCGGCATTGCGAATGTGACCTCTGACCTCGGTTTTGACCTTGTCCGAGGTCGCAGGGTCCCCATATTTTGCAAGCGGGTTCCACACAAGTGCAACAACACACTCTGGGAGTTTCGGAGCGCCAACCACATTTTTTAAATTTTTTAAATGTTCTTCCCATCTGCCAACACAAGCCTGTCATATGCTAAGCTCCAGACAGCATTTGGTGAGAAAGTTTGACATTTTATTGAAAAAAGTTCTGGGTGGGTTACAGTTTACATACTTCAGAATCCTGATCTGGGCCTTATTTAGAGGCCCCCTGTGAAAAAATTATCTCTTTAGCCCTTTTCAAAGTACTTTAAACACTCAAGGAGCACTGCGGCTTCTCAAAAGGCCTTAACGGAAGGTTTTGTTACATTTTAAGCCGTAACCTTTGACATTTAGTCGCACCAGAGGCATCCATTTGCATCTGCTCTCCGAGACGGTTAAAATGACATCAAGCTCAAAGCGGTCAGACCTTCCTTTGTGCTGTAAAGGGCACCGTACGGCATGAAAGCGTGACCTCTGACCTTTGGAGCTTTGTTACATTTCAAGCCGTAACCTTTGACATTAGGAGCAGCGGAGGCATCAATCTGCATGTACTCTTCGAGCCGGTTCTAATGAGAGCAAGCTCCAAGCGGTCGGACCTTCCTTTGCGCCGTCGAGAGTACTGTCGGCATTGCGAATGTGACCTCTGACCTCGGTTTTGACCTTGTCCGAGGTCGCAGGGTCCCCATATTTTGCAAGCGGGTTCCACACAAGTGCAACAACACACTCTGGGAGTTTCGGAGCGCCAACCACATTTTTTAAATTTTTTAAATGTTCTTCCCATCTGCCAACACAAGCCTGTCATATGCTAAGCTCCAGACAGCATTTGGTGAGAAAGTTTGACATTTTATTGAAAAAAGTTCTGGGTGGGTTACAGTTTACATACTTCAGAATCCTGATCTGGGCCTTATTTAGAGGCCCCCTGTGAAAAAATTATCTCTTTAGCCCTTTTCAAAGTACTTTAAACACTCAAGGAGCACTGCGGCTTCTCAAAAGGCCTTAACGGAAGGTTTTGTTACATTTTAAGCCGTAACCTTTGACATTTAGTCGCACCAGAGGCATCCATTTGCATCTGCTCTCCGAGACGGTTAAAATGACATCAAGCTCAAAGCGGTCAGACCTTCCTTTGTGCTGTAAAGGGCACCGTACGGCATGAAAGCGTGACCTCTGACCTTTGGAGCTTTGTTACATTTCAAGCCGTAACCTTTGACATTAGGAGCAGCGGAGGCATCAATCTGCATGTACTCTTCGAGCCGGTTCTAATGAGAGCAAGCTCCAAGCGGTCGGACCTTCCTTTGCGCCGTCGAGAGTACTGTCGGCATTGCGAATGTGACCTCTGACCTCGGTTTTGACCTTGTCCGAGGTCGCAGGGTCCCCATATTTTGCAAGCGGGTTCCACACAAGTGCAACAACACACTCTGGGAGTTTCGGAGCGCCAACCACATTTTTTAAATTTTTTAAATGTTCTTCCCATCTGCCAACACAAGCCTGTCATATGCTAAACTCCAGACAGCATTTGGTGAGAAAGTTTGACATTTTATTGAAAAAAGTTCTGGGTGGGTTACAGTTTACATACTTCAGAATCCTGATCTGGGCCTTATTTAGAGGCCCCCTGTGAAAAAATTATCTCTTTAGCCCTTTTCAAAGTACTTTAAACACTCAAGGAGCACTGCGGCTTCTCAAAAGGCCTTAACGGAAGGTTTTGTTACATTTTAAGCCGTAACCTTTGACATTTAGTCGCACCAGAGGCATCCATTTGCATCTGCTCTCCGAGACGGTTAAAATGACATCAAGCTCAAAGCGGTCAGACCTTCCTTTGTGCTGTAAAGGGCACCGTACGGCATGAAAGCGTGACCTTTGACCTTTGGAGCTTTGTTACATTTCAAGCCGTAACCTTTGACATTAGGAGCAGCGGAGGCATCAATCTGCATGTACTCTTCGAGCCGGTTCTAATGAGAGCAAGTTCAAAGCGGTCGGACCTTCCTTTGCGCCGTCGAGAGTACTGTCGGCATTGCGAATGTGACCTCTGACCTCGGTTTTGACCTTGTCCGAGGTCGCAGGGTCCCCATATTTTGCAAGCGGGTTCCACACAAGTGCAACAACACACTCTGGGAGTTTCGGAGCGCCAACCACATTTTTTAAATTTTTTCAATTTTCTTCCCATCTGTCAACACAAGCCTGTCATATGCGAAGCTCCAGACAGCATTTGGTGAGAAAGTTTGACATTTTATTGAAAAAAGTTCTGGGTGGGTTACAGTTTACATACTTCAGAATCCTGATCTGGGCCTTATTTAGAGGCCCCCTGTGAAAAAATTATCTCTTTAGCCCTTTTCAAAGTACTTTAAACACTCAAGGAGCACTGCGGCTTCTCAAAAGGCCTTAACGGAAGGTTTTGTTACATTTTAAGCCGTAACCTTTGACATTTAGTCGCACCAGAGGCACCCATTTGCATCTGCTCTCCGAGACGGTTAAAATGACATCAAGCTCAAAGCGGTCAGACCTTCCTTTGTGCTGTAAAGGGCACCGTACGGCATGAAAGCGTGACCTTTGACCTCTGGAGCTTTGTTACATTTCAAGCCGTAACCTTTGACATTAGGAGCAGCGGAGGCATCAATCTGCATGTACTCTTCGAGCCGGTTCTAATGAGAGCAAGTTCAAAGCGGTCGGACCTTCCTTTGCGCCGTCGAGAGTACTGTCGGCATTGCGAATGTGACCTCTGACCTCGGTTTTGACCTTGTCCGAGGTCGCAGGGTCCCCATATTTTGCAAGCGGGTTCCGCACAAGCTAAACAACACACTCTCAAAGGCTCGGAGCGCCAAGCACATTTTTGGAATTTTTTTCAATTTGCTCATTCTTCTCCAGCACTAGCCTCTCAGACTATTCACGTAAATCAGAATTATGTGAGAAATTTTAAATGTTATTGAAAAAAAAATTATGGGTGAGTTTAAGTTTCCATACTTCAGATTCCCAGACACCCCCCCCCCCCCATAAGTACATGGTAAAAATATTTGGTAAGTGGGACCCATATTGGGTTGTCGTACAACCCCCCCCCACACACCATTACAAATATTTGGTAAGTGGGACCCATATTGGGTTGTCGTACACCCCCCCCCCACACACCATTATAAATATTTGGTAAGTGGGACCCATATTGGGTTGTCGTACACCCCCCCACACACCATTACAAATATTTGGTAAGTGGGACCCATATTGGGTTGTCGTACACCCCCCCCACACACCATTACAAATATTTGGTAAGTGGGACCCATATTGGGTTGTCGTACACCCCCCCCCCCACACACCATTACAAATATTTGGTAAGTGGGACCCATATTGGGTTGTCGTACACCCCCCCCACACACCATTACAAATATTTGGTAAGTGGGACCCATATTGGGTTGTCGTACACCCCCCCCCCCCCCACACACCATTACAAATATTTCGTAAGTGGGACCCATATTGACTTTCTGCCACCCCCAACCCCCCCCCATAAGTATAAGTACACAGTACGTTAATATTTGTTATGTGGTAAGTGGGCCTCATATTGACTTTCTGCCACCCCCCCATGCAGTACAAGTACAACCCTATTAGAACTATTAGAACACCGCCACCTAGAGTCCAAGAACGTGCACCACACAAATATGTTATGTCCGGCACAAATATAGTGGCGACGGGACTGCAAATTCGGTGGACCATCCCTTGGCCCCAATATATGGACGGTGCTGCTATATCCCTATGGGAGAATTGGACGGCCGGGCACTAGTGTGCTTCCCATGGCAACGCTTCCCTCACCATAAAATACGGTGTTGTCCTAATTCAATGGAAAAGGTTCCAAACGGCACCAAACTTCAGACTATCATTAAAGGTCCCGCCCTCAACAGCTCTACGCCAATTATGGGATGTCATCATTTGGCGTTTCCATGGCAACGTGTCTCTCACCATGAAACACGGTGTTGTCCTAATTCAATGGAAAATCATCCAAACACCACCAGACTTCAGACTATCATTAATGGTCCGGCCCTCAACAGCTCTACGTGAAATCTGAAATCTCACCATTTGTCGTTTCCATGGCAACGCTTCCCTCGCCATGAAACACGATTTTGTCCTAATTCAATGGAAAATGGTCCAGACAGCACCAGACTTCATATGATGGCTGATGGTCCGGCCCTCAACAGCTCTACGTGAAATCTGAAATCTCACCATTTGTCGTTTCCATGGCAACGCGTCCCTCGCCATGAGACACGGTGTTCTCAATGGAAAATCATCCAAACACCACCAGACTTCAGACTATCATTAATGGTCCGGCCCTCAACAGCTCTACGTGAAATCTGAAATCTCAACGTATGCCGTTTCCATGGCAACGCATCACCCGCCAAAAAATACGATGTTGTTGTAAGTCAATGGAAAATCATCCAAACAGCACAAGACTTCAGACTATCATTAATGGTCCGGCCCTCAACACAACTAAGCATATTATGGGGTGTCATCATATGCCATTGCCATGGCGACAGATTACCCGCCATCAAACACAATGTTTGTGTTACTGCTGTAACTCAAAACAATTCCCACGTTTGCCAACGGCCGAGTCCTCGAGACACCTAGACACGTCGACGTGCGGACAACAGCCTGCGGAACGTCGAAGACCCGCTCAATGCTGCTTGCAGCTTTAATTAAGTTTGTGTTTGACAAAATACAAATATATTGTTTTCTGTTATAACCACCTATTGTTATCTATATTAAAGGTGGGGCAGGTCATTTTGGAGAGAAAGCAGCTCGAGTGCGCTAGAATTAGAAAACACACAACCGAAAAAAATCTGCCCCTTCCTCACAGAGCCCCTCCTCCAACACACGAACGCGCACATGACCAATGAGGGCACGAGATAAGTTTGTGCCCCGATGGAAGGCTGACAGGCAGGTAGGCCATCCAGTTACTTTAGCCGGCTCAGATGATTGGTCGTGCTTTCTACAGCGCCACGGCTTCAAAGCACTTCAGATATTCATTGCTATCGGGACGTTAAGAGCATTCCATGCAATATAACAACAAGTGTAACTGAAATAAATTACATACCCCACCTTTAAAGACAATAGTCAATAACAATCAATGTAAATGTATTTTTACATTATATATAAAGAAAAACGATGAGCCTTGTCTTCAAATATAAAAATAAAAAGTTATTTTGTCATTTAAAATGTGGATAAATAAAGGCTGGTTATTTTTTACATTAGGCCGGTCAA
The DNA here is from genome assembly GCA_023974075.1 of Chaenocephalus aceratus. Lineage (NCBI taxonomy): Eukaryota > Metazoa > Chordata > Actinopteri > Perciformes > Channichthyidae > Chaenocephalus > Chaenocephalus aceratus. Next base: position 32,789 of record JAMFTG010000822.1, read on the forward strand.
ACAAGAGCATTAAAAGCGTTGGTTGAATAGAATAGCTAAATATTGAAGCTAGCATATTTCAAACATTAGAGCTTTATGTGTTTGTGATCAATATTAAAATCCCAAACAGTTTTTATTTTCTAAATCAAAGGCGTAGAAAACTAAAAATTGCATATCAAAAAGTCCAGCATAGTATTTGATCCTTAAACTAGACTCGAGTAACTCATGCTGCAGACCAGCTTCGGGTGGTGTCGTCTCTATGCAGGTGCTCAGGGTTTGAAATGCGCCTCAATCCTCGAAGTCCCTGGGAAGAACTTCTCAGATAAAGGATTGCAGTAGCCAGTGCCAGAACGACGATGCCGTGATGGATGAAAGTGTTTATGATAGTGATGATGATGCATAGATGTGTATACATTTAGATGTCTAATTAAGAAGGTTGCTTATTTTCTGTGGACACAAAATGTGCATTCATGATGATACTGAAGTTCACAATTTTAAACTCAGTTTAATCAGTTATTGTCAATTATCTGTTAAATCCTCATTAAAAGTTATGTTAACATGCAATTTAGTGAGTTCTACCTCATTATTGTTGGCACCATTGGATTCCTTGATCCTGAAAATGTGGGTTTAGCAGTTAAAATCAATGTTCTAGCTTATTTAGAAGTCAAGATATTACAAAACCTACATTTTACGGCGGCCATTTTGGAAATTCCAAAATGGCCGCCATATAAACACCTGGGCAAATGGAAACATGGATTTTCTGAATCCTTATACAATATCCTTTCCAAAAATGTATAGTATTGCAAATCCCCACAAAAATCCCACAAAAGTATATAGTGAACCTGACTAGTGTGTGGAAACTGATCAACCAGATGTTTGGAATGATCTCCTCACAAAACATTGTGTCAGGTCAACTGTGCCTTCGCTCTGTTGCACTTCCTGTCGTTTGACTTCACGATATGACCACTGACAAGTTACTATCAAGTTACTAAAACTAAATAATTTTAAACAATTCAGTGCATTATAATTTAAAGTAGGGAATTTAAGTTAGCATGTAAGTTTTAGATGAGGTTATCGGTCAGTGAAAAACATGGCTTCTGTTCACGTTGGGTCTCAATGTTTACAGCGTTACTAATCCTTTGTTTATCCGGATACATTTCCTTGTCCTGGACAGTTTATGGCAGTTCACGATCGCATCGTCTTTAGGTGCTATTATTAGGTACTGTTTTTTAATGAACATCTTTAAAGGATCTTACGTACCACGTGCAGAGCCCCAACGTACCCCTGGACCTACTGGTGCTGCTATTGGAGTACGATCTGGTTACACGTTGTGTCCGTTCATCACATGGACGCCTGTGACGTGACGCTGGCACAGGGCGCCCCGTATCTCGCTGCTGCTTCTGGCACCCTGCTTGCAAAGTCTTACGTTTACGGGTATAGAATAAAAAGGTCTCACATAAGGGATTAGCAGTGGGAAATAAAACATTGACTGAATAAAACATTTAGTAATTTTTGAGGACCATGAGAATCAAACGTGGAAGATAGCTCCTGAGATGTTTGATCTAAGTTGAACAAACGATGGACACTTTTTGGATGTTTTCTAACACTTTCTCATTGTTTTGGTTTCCAAAAGCAAATACTACTACACCCACTACTCCTGCACCCACAACTGCAGCACCCACAACTGCTGCACCCACAACTGCTGCACCCACAACTGCTGCACCCACTACTACACCCACTACTACACCCACTACTACTACACCCACTACTACTACACCCACTACTACACCCACAACTGCTGCAACAACAACAGCAGCACCCACAACTGCTGCAACAACAACAACAGCAGCACCCACAACTGCTGCAACAACAACAACAGCACCCACAACTGCTGCACACAACAGCCACCCACACTGCTGCAACAACAACATCAGCACCCACAACTGCTGCAACAACAACATCAGCACCCACAACTGCTGCAACAACAACAGCAGCACCCACAACTGCTGCAACAACAACATCAGCACCCACAACTGCTGCAACAACAACATCAGCACCCACAACTGCTGCAACAACAACAGCAGCACCTACAACTGCTGCAACAACAACAACAACAGCAGCACACCCACAACTGCTGCAACAACAGCAGCACCCACAACTGCTGCAACAACAACAGCAAGCACCCACAACTGCTGCAACAACAACAGCAGCACCCACAACTGCTGCAACAACAACTAGCAGCACCCACAACTGCTGCAACACACAACAGCAGCACCACAACTGCGCACAACAACAGCAGCACCCACAACTGCTGCAACACAACACAGCACCACACCTGGCAACAACAACAGCAGCACCCACAACTGCTGCAAACAACAACAGCAGCACCCACAACTGCTGCAACAACAACAGCAGCACCCACAACTGCTGCAACAACAACAGCAGCACCCACAACTGCTGCAACAACAACAGCAGCACCCACAACTGCTGCAACAACAACAGCAGCACCCACAACTGCTGCAACAACAACAACAGCAGCACCCACAACTGCTGCAACAACAACAGCAGCACCTACAACTGCTGCAACAACAACAGCAGCACCCACAACTGCTGCAACAACAACATCAGCACCCACAACTGCTGCAACAACAACATCAGCACCCACAACTGCTGCAACAACAGCAGCACCCACAACTGCTGCAACAACAACAGCAGCACCTACAACTGCTGCAACAACAACAGCAGCAGCACCCACAACTGCTGCAACAACAACATCAGCACCCACAACTGCTGCAACAACAACAGCAGCACCCACAACTGCTGCAACAACAACAGCAGCACCCACAACTGCTGCAACAACAACAGCAGCACCCACAACTGCTGCAACAACAACAGCAGCACCCACAACTGCTGCAACAACAACAGCAGCACCCACAACTGCTGCAACAACAACAGCAGCACCCACAACTGCTGCAACAACAACAGCAGCACCCACAACTGCTGCAACAACAACAGCAGCACCCACAACTGCTGCAACAACAACAACAGCAGAACCCACAACTGCTGCAACAACAACAGCAGCACCTACAACTGCTGCAACAACAACAGCAGCACCCACAACTGCTGCAACAACAACATCAGCACCCACAACTGCTGCAACAACAACATCAGCACCCACAACTGCTGCAACAACAGCAGCACCCACAACTGCTGCAACAACAACAACAGCAGCACCTACAACTGCTGCAACAACAACAGCAGCAGCACCCATAACTGCTGCAACAACAACACAACAGCAGCACCCACAACTGCTGCAACAACAGCAGCACCCACAACTGCTGCAACAACAACATCAGCACCCACAACTGCTGCAACAACAACATCAGCACCCACAACTGCTGCAACAACAACAGCAGCACCCACAACTGCTTGCAACAACAACAGCAGCACCCACACTGCTGCAACACAACAGCAGCACCCACAACTGCTGCAACAACAACAGCAGCACCCACAACTGCTGCAACAACAACAGCAGCACCCACAACTGCTGCAACAACAACAGCACCTACAACTGCTGCAACAACAACATCAGCACCCACAACTGCTTGCAAACAACAACAGCAAGCACCTACAACTGCTGCAACAACAACAGCAGCACCCACAACTGCTGCAACAACAACAACATCAGCACCCACAACTGCTGCAACAACAACAGCAGCACCCACAACTGCTGCAACAACAACAGCAGCACCCACAACTGCTGCAACAACAACATCAGCACCCACAACTGCTGCAACAACAACATCAGCACCCACAACTGCTGCAACAACAACAACAACAACATCAGCACCCACAACTGCTGCAACAACAACATCAGCACCCACACTGCTGCACAACAACATCATCACCCCACTGCTGCAACAACAACAGCAGCACCCACAATTGCTGCAAACAACAACCAGCACCCAAACTGCTGCACACAACAACAGCAGCACCCACAACTGCTGCAACAACAACAGCAGCACACCACAACTGCTGCAAACAACAACGCAGCACCCACAACTGCTGCAACAACAACAACAACACCCCACAACTTCTGCAACAACAACAGCAGCACCCACAACTGCTGCAACCAACAACAGCAGCACCCACAACTGCTGCAACAACAACAGCAGCACCCACAACTGCTGCAACAACAACAGCAGCACCCACAACTGCTGCAACAACAAACAGCAGCACCCACAACTGCTGCACAACAACAACAACACCCACAACTTCTGCAACAACAACAGCAGCACCCACAACTGCTGCAACAACAACAGCAGCACCCACAACTGCTGCCAACAACAACAGCAGCACCACAACTGCTGCAACAACAACAGCAGCACCCACAACTGCTGCAACAACAACAGCAGCACCCACAACTGCTGCAACAACAACAGCAGCACCCACAACTGCTGCTGCAACAACAACAGCAGCACCCACAACTGCTGCAACAACAACAGCAGCACCCACAACTGCTGCAACAACAACAGCAGCACCCACAACTGCTGCAACAACAACACAGCAAACCCACAACTTGCTGCAACAACAACAGCAGCACCCACAACTGCTGCAAACAACAACAGCAGCACCCACAACTGCTGCACACAACAGCAGCACCCACAACTGCTGCAACAACAACAGCACACCCACAACTTCTGCAACACAACAGCAGCACCCATAACTGCTGCAACAACAACAGCAGCACCCACAACTGCTGCAACAACAACAGCAGCACCCACAACTGCTGCAACAACAACAGCAGCACCCACAACTGCTGCAACAACAACAGCAGCACCCACAACTGCTGCACAACAACAGCAGCACCCACAACTGCTGCAACAACAACAGCAGCACCCACAACTGCTGCAACAACAACAGCACCTACAACTGCTGCAACAACAACATCAGCACCCACAACTGCTGCAACAACAACAGCAGCACCTACAACTGCTGCAACAACAACACAGCACCCACAACTGCTGCCAACAACAACAATCAGCACCCACAACTGCTGCAACAACAAAGCAGCACCCACAACTGCTGCAACAACAACAGCAGCACCCACAACTGCTGCAACAACAACATCAGCACCCACAACTGCTGCAACAACAACACAGCATCAGCACCCACAACTGCTGCAACAACAACAACAACATCAGCACCCACAACTGCTGCAACAACAACATCAGCACCCACAACTGCTGCAACAACAACATCAGCACCCACAACTGCTGCAACAACAACATCTGCACCCACAACTGCTGCAACAACAACATCAGCACCCACAATTGCTGCAACAACAACAGCAGCACCCACAACTGCTGCACAAAACAACAGCAGCACCACAACTGCTGCAGACAACAACAGCAGCACCCACAACTGCTGCAACAACAACAACAACACCCACAACTTCTGCAACAACAACAGCAGCACCCACAACTGGCTGCAAACAACAACAGCAGCACCGCACAAACTGCTTGCAACACACAGCAGCACCCACAACTGCTGCAACAACAACATCAGCACCCACAACTGCTGCAACAACAACAGCAGCACCCACAACTGCTGCAACAACAACAACAGCACCCACAACTGCTTCAACACAACAGCAGCACCCACAACTGCTGCAACAACACATCAGCACCCACAACTGCTGCAACAACAACAGCATCACCCACAACTGCTGCAACAACAACAGCAGCACCACACTGCTGCAACAACAACAACAGCACCCACAACTGCTGCAATACAACAAACAGCAGCACCCACAACTGCTGCAAAAACACAACAACACCCACAACTTCTGCAACAACAACAGCAGCACCCACAACTGCTGCAACAACAACAGCAGCACCCACAACTGCTGCAACAACAACAGCAGCACCCACAACTGCTGCAACAACAACAGCAGCACCCACAACTGCTGCAACAACAACAACAGCACCCACAACTGCTTGCAACAACAACAGCAGCACCCACAACTGCTGCAACAACAACATCAGCACCCACAACTGCTGCAAACAACAACAGCAGCACCTACAACTGCTGCAACAACAACAGCAGCACCCACAACTGCTGCAACAACAACAACATCAGCACCCACAACTGCTGCAAACAACAACAGCAGCACCCACAACTGCTGCAACAACAACAGCAAGCACCCACAACTGCTGCAACAACAACATCAGCACCCACAACTGCTGCAACAACAACAACAACAACAACATCAGCACCCACAACTGCTGCAACAAACAACATCAGCACCACAACTGCTGCAACAACAACATCAGCACCCACAACTGCTGCAACAACAACATCTGCACCCACAACTGCTGCAACAACAACATCAGCACCCACAACTGCTGCAACAACAACAGCAGCACCCACAAACTGCTGCAACAACAACAGCAGCACCCACAACTGCTGCAACAACAACATCAGCACCCACAACTGCCTGCAACAACAACAACAACACCCACAACTTCTGCAACAACAACAGCAGCACCCACAACTGCTGCAACAACAACAGCAGCACCCACAACTGCTGCAACAACAACAGCAGCACCCACAACTGCTGCAACAACAACAGCAGCACCCACAACTGCTGCAACAACAACAGCAGCACCCACAACTGCTGCAACAACAACAACAGCACCCACAACTGCTGCAACAACAACAGCAGCACCCACAACTGCTGCAACAACAACAGCAGCACCCACAACTGCTTGCAACAACAACATCAGCACCCACAACTGCTGCAACAACAACAGCAGCACCCACAACTGCTGCAACAACAACAACAGCACCCACAACTGCCGCAACAACAACAACAGCACCTACAACTGCTGCAACAACAACAACATCAGCACCCACAACTGCTGCAACAACAACATCAGCACCCACAACTGCTGCAACAACAGCACCTACAACTGCTGCAACAACAACAACATCAGCACCCACAACTGCTGCAACAACAACATCAGCACCCACAACTGCTGCAACAACAGCAGCACCCACAACTGCTGCAACAACAACAACAGCAGCACCTACAACTGCTGCAACAACAACAGCAGCACCTACAACTGCTGCAACAACAGCAGCACCCACAACTGCTGCAACAACAACAGCAGCACCCCACAACTGCTGCAACAACAACATCAGCACCCACAACTGCTGCAACAACAACAGCAGCACCCCACAACTGCTGCAACAACAACAGCAGCACCCACAACTGCTGCAACAACAACATCAGCACCCACAACTGCTGCAACAACAACAGCAGCACCCACAACTGCTGCAACAACAACATCAGCACCCACAACTGCTGCAACAACAACAGCAGCACCTACAACTGCTGCAACAACAACAGCAGCACACTACAACTGCTGCAACACAACAGCAGCACCCACAACTGCTGCAACAACAACAGCAGCACCCACAACTGTTGCAACAACAACATCAGCACCCAAACTTGCTGCAACAACAACATCAGCACCCACAACTGCTGCAACAACAGCACCCACAACTGCTGCAACAACAACAACAGCAGCACCCACAACTGCTGCAACAACAACAGCAGCACCTACAACTGCTGCAACAACAACAGCAGCACCTACAACTGCTGCAACAACAACATCAGCACCCACAACTGCTGCAACAACAACAGCACCCACAACTGCTGCAACAACAACAACAGCAGCACCCACAACTGCTGCAACAACAACAACAGCAGCACCCACAACTGCTGCAACAACAGCAGCACCCACAACTGCTGCAACAACAACCAGCAGCACCCACAACTGCTGCAACAACAACAACAACAGCACCCACAACTGCTGCAACAACAACATCAGCACCCACAACTGCTGCAACAACAACAACAGCACCCACAACTGCTGCAACAACAACAGCAGCACCCACAACAGCAGCACCCACAACTGCTGCAACAACAACAGCAGCACCTACAACTGCTGCAACAACACACAGCACACCTACAACTGCTGCAACAACAACAGCAGCACCCACAACTGCTGCAACAACAACATCAGCACCACAACTGCTGCAACAACAACAACAGCACCCACAACTGCTGCAACAAACAGCAGCACCCACAACTGCTGCAACAACAACAACAGCAGCACCCACAACTGCTGCAACAACAACAGCAGCACCCACAACTGCTGCAACAACAACAGCAGCACCCCACAACTGCTGCAACAACAACAAACACCCACAAACTGCTGCAACAACAACATCAGCACCCACAACTGCTGCAACAACAACAACAGCACCCACAACTGCTGCAACAACAACAGCAGCACCCACAACTGCTGCAACAACAACAGCAGCACCAACAACTGCTTGCAAACAACAACAGCAGAACCCACAACTGCTGCAAAACAACCAACAACAACACCCACAAACTGCTGCAACAACAAACAGCAGCCAAGCACCCACAACTGCTGCAACAAACAACATCAGCACCCACAACTGCTGCAACAACAACAGCAGCACCCACAACTGCTGCAACAACAACAACAGCACCCACAAACTGCTTGCAAACAACAACAGCACCTACAACTGCTGCAACAACAACAAACATCAGCACCCACAACTGCTGCAACAACAACATCAGCACCCACAACTGCTGCAACAACAACAACAACAGCACCTACAACTGCTACAAACAACAACACATACAACTGCTGCAACAACAACAACAACAACAACATCAGCACCCACAACTGCTGCAACAACAACAACACCATCAGCACCCACAACTGCTGCAACAACAACATCAGCACCCACACCTGCTGCAACCAACAACAGCAGCACCCACAACTGCTGCAACAAACAACACAGCACCCACAACTGCTGCAACAACAACAGCACCTACAAACTGCTGCAACAACAACAAAACATCAGCACCCACAACTGCTGCAACAACAACATCAGCACCCACAACTGCTGCAACAACAACAACAGCACCTACAACTGCTGCAACAACAACACAACAGCAGCACCCACAACTGCTGCAACAACAACAACAGCACCCACAACTGCTGCAACAACAACATCAGCACCCACAACTGCTGCAACAACACAACAACATCAGCACCTACAACTGCTGCAACAACAACAACAACATCAGCACCCACAACTGCTGCAACAACAACAGCAGCACCCACAACTGCTGCAACAACAACAGCAGCACCCACAACTGCTGCAACAACAACAACAGCAGCACCCACAACTGCTGCAACAACAACAGCAGCACCCACAACTGCTGCAACAACAACAGCACCTACAACTGCTGCAACAACAACATCAGCACCCACAACTGCTGCAACAACAACATCAGCACCCACAACTGCTGCAACAACAACAACATCAGCACCCACAACTGCTGCAACAACAACAACAACATCAGCACCCACAACTGCTGCAACAACAGCAGCACCCAACTGCTGCAACAACAACACAACAGCAGCCCCCACAACTGCTGCAACAACAGCAGCACCCACAACTGCTGCAACAACAACAACAGCAGCACCCACAACTGCTGCAACAAACAACAGCAGCACCCCATAACTGCTGCAACAACAACATCAGCACCCACAACTGCTGCAACAACAACAGCAGCACCTACACACTGCTGCAAACAACAACAGCAGCACCCACAACTGCTGCAACAACAACATCAGCACCCACAACTGCCTGCAACAACAACATCAAGCACCCACAACTGCTGCAACAACAACAACAACAGCAGGCATCCACAACTGCTGCAACAACAACATCAGCACCCACAACTGCTGCAACAACAACAGCAGCACCCACAACTGCTGCAACAACAACAGCAGCACCCCACAACTGCTGCACAACAACATCAGCACCCACAACTGCTGCAACAACAACAGCACCCCAACTGCTGCAACAACAACAGCAGCACCCACAACTGCTGCAACAACAACATCAGCACCCACAACTGCTGCAACAACAACATCAGCACCCACAAACTGCTGCAACAACAACATCAGCACCCACAACTGCTGCAACAACAACATCAGCACCCACAACTGCTGCAACAACAACAGCAGCACCTACAACTGCTGCAACAACAACAACAGCAGCACCCACAACTGCTGCAACAACAACAGCAGCACCCACAACTGCTGCAACAACAACATCAGCACCCACAACTGCTGCAACAACAACAGCAGCACCCACAACTGCTGCAACAACAACATCAGCACCCACAACTGCTGCAACAACAACAGCAGCACCCACAACTGCTGCAACAACAACAGCAGCACCCACAACTGCTGCAACAACAGCAGCAGCACCCACAACTGCTGCAACAACAACATCAGCACCCACAACTGCTGCAACAACAACAGCAGCACCCACAACTGCTGCAACAACAACATCAGCACCCACAACTGCTGCAACAACAACAACAACAGCAGCACCCACAACTGCTGCACCCACAACTGCTGCACCCACAACTGCTGCAACAACAACAACAGCAGCACCCACAACTGCTGCAACAACAACAACAGCAGCACCCACAACTGCTGCAACAACAACAGCAGCACCTACAACTGCTGCAACAACAACAACAACAACAACAACGACTCCTACAACCACCATAACGACAGCTACTACAATTGCTGAAGCAGTCACAATAAGGCAGTTGACTTTCAGATCTGTTGGAGAGACATTTACAACCGATTTGCAGAATACATTATCTGCAGCGTTTATAGCACGAGCCTCACTAATAGAGACAACAGTAAGTCCATAGGGTGAAGCCGAGCGAAATCTAAGCATCCTAATTAACTGGAAATGTTTTACTAAACGTATTAGTATTTCCTGCAATAAGCCATCTTTTCTTTTAATTTGTAGATTAAATCTCCTTTAACAAACAATGTGTTTGTTAAAGGAGATTTAATCTACAAATTAAGGTGACATAGTCAAATTACTATATCCTGTGTTATGAGATAAAATGTATCTTCAAACTTAAATGAAATGATAAGTTTCAGATATATTTAACATGTAAGTGTTGGTGCTTCTTATACTGAATAGAAGATGCTGGATTGTTCATTGTTGTACTATTGGATGGTGTTTGTTGGTGCAAATTAAAAACCACAATTACAAAAGTCAATGGCAAATAAAATAAATGTACATAATTTATTTGCTTGTTTTTTGCAGCTTAACCCTATTTACCAACAACAATTTTCTTCATTCCGCTCCTTGACGGTGATTTTGTTCAGGTAATTTATTTATGTTATTATAATGTACTGCAATCTGTGAATTCATGAAAATAATATTTTAACACAATTGTAATAATTACAATTCATTTATAATGATTAAGAATATATATTTCTCTTCAATTTTATTTGCAGTAATGGATCAATCGTCAACATCATGAATATTGAATTTGCATCCACATCAGTTCCTAATGCCACTCAGATTGGAAACATTTTGGCTGATGCAGCTTCAAGCATCACAGCCTTCAACATTGAACCTGCCTCAATTGTGTTGGATGGCGCACGTAAGTTATTTGAAATACTACCTTACCAAAAAAACACAACCTAAAAGAGATATTTCAAGCAATATATTTTGTTTTTCTTTTGTCATGATTTACACAACTCCTGCACCTACAACTGCTGCAACAACAACAACAACAACAACAACAACAACAACAACAACAACAACAACAACAGCAGAACCTACAACTGTTGCAACAACAACTACTGCACCCACAACTGCAGCACCCATAACTACATCAACCACAACTGCTGCAACCACAACTTCAGCTCCACCAACTCCTGGAGAACCACAAACCCAAGGTTTTGATTTCATGTCTATAGCGGTTCTCTGTTACGCAGGCATTAATGGTAGAATGTTTTAAACAATGGCCAAAGGCATTAAGCAAGAAAACATCATAAAATCCATTTTGACCCCAAGTGTAGCTTTTTATTTTAGAACATTATAATGGCTATAAACCACAGTTTTAGGGAGTTCAAATGTATTTGTATGATTACGGGGATCAATAGTATATTAAATATATGAGTATTTAGCAATAATGTTATTTTCATGAAAGGATACAAGCGGTCGAGACGGGTTTTCTCCGCAGGGTGGCTGGCGTCTCCCTTAGGGATAAGGTGAGACGTTCGGTCATCAGGGAGGGACTCGGAGTTGAGCCGCTCCTCCTTCGCGTCGAAAGGAGCCGGTTGAGGTGGTTCGGGCACCTAGTTAGGATGCCACCTGGGCGCCTCCCTAGGGAGGTGTTCCAGGCACGTCCAGCTGGGAAGAGACCGAGGGGTAGACCTAGGACCCGGTGGAGGGATTATATCTCTACATAGGACCAGGTGTAGGGATTATATCTCTACATAGGACCAGGTGGAGGGATTATATCTCTACATAGGACCAGGTGGAGGAATTATATCTCTACATAGGACCAGGTGGAGGGATTATATCTCTACATAGGACCAGGTGGAGGGATTATATCTCTACATAGGACCAGGTGGAGGGATTATATCTCTACCCCGGACCAGGTGGAGGGATTATATCTCTACATAGGACCAGGTGGAGGGATTATATCTCTACCCAGGACCAGGTGTAGGGATTATATCTCTACATAGGACCAGGTGGAGGGATTATATCTCTACCCCGGACCAGGTGGAGGGATTATATCTCTACATAGGACCAGGTGGAGGGATTATATCTCTACCCAGGACCAGGTGGAGGGATTATATCTCTACCTAGGACCAGGTGGAGGGATTATATCTCTACCTAGGACCAGGTGGAGGGATTATATCTCTACATAGGACCAGGTGGAGGGATTATATCTCTACATAGGACCAGGTGGAGGGATTATATCTCGTTGCTGGCCTTGGAGCACCTTGGGATCCCCGAGTCAGAGCTGGTTGATGTCGCCAGGGAAAGGAAAGTTTGGGGCTCTCTGCTGGAACTGATACCCCCGCGACCCGACCACGGATAAGCGGGAGAAGATGGATGGATGGTATAATTATAAAATTGGCCTTCACATGTCCTATTTATGTTTTTAATCACATACAGGCTTGGTATCACTGGCACACCTACAACTGAGAATAAGTACCTTTGGGGGGGTCAGCAATGGAACCATCATTGAGCTTGTGAAACAGGTATGGAAACCAGAATATGTCAGATAGCTTTTATGTGAAAGATCCTCACAGAAACATAATCAATGATAGAAATGAGATATAACTTTGATTCATTCGAGTTCATTGTGCTTTCTCTACTTTTAGTTTTTTGGAGTCCGGCTCCCGAATGGAACAGCCCACACAGTTACCGTGAAAAACATACGAAGGGTTCAAGTGCCAACATAGAAGCGTCATGGAGATTTTTGACAAATGCAATTTCAGGTTGGGCTGGTGGTGAAGGCGCCGCCCCCCTCAACCATTTCATCCTATCAGGAAAGTGTCTTTGATTTGTATATTGCTTTCAGGATGGGCACAACACATCGTGTGTCATTATACTCCAGCATGTCGAAGTGGTCTACAACCAATACCTACGCATCCACAGAAGTATCTGGATTGCTCTTAATGTGCAAGAGAAGGTGTTTTTAATCAACGCAACACTTGAATGTAAGGTTCACAACCCTCTCGCGTTTCGATAGCAGCTTTTTGTCCAACTCAATCTTTTTTTAAATAACCATTTTCCCTTTTAACCAAAAGATATTCTTGATGTCAACATTCGGGTAAATGTGTTACTAATTTGTGTTTGTGATTTGTTGCATGACTGGAAGCCAATAGCGAACCAGGTCAAAGTTCAATGATGGGAATAAATAAAGCCACGCCTCCAATGGGAGTGTGCGTTAAATGAAATGCCGCTGTCTCGGATGCTTCGTTATTTCACCCACATTATGTTCAGCGAAGATAACAAACTCTAGAGTTCAGAGAAGATAACAAACACTAGAGTTCAGAGAAGATAACAAACACTAGAGTTCAGAGAAGATAACAAACTCTAGAGTTCAGCGAAGATAACAAACACTAGAGTTCAGCGAAGATAACAAACACTAGAGTTCAGAGAAGATAACAAACACTAGAGTTCAGCAAAGATAACAAACTCTAGAGTTCAGAGAAGATAACAAACACTAGAGTTCAGAGAAGATAACAAACTCTAGAGTTCAGAGAAGATAACAAACACTAGAGTTCAGAGAAGATAACAAACTCTAGAGTTCAGCGAAGATAACAAACACTAGAGTTCAGCGAAGATAACAAACACTAGAGTTCAGAGAAGATAACAAACACTAGAGTTCAGCGAAGATAACAAACACTAGAGTTCAGAGAAGATAACAAACACTAGAGTTCAGCGAAGATAACAAACACTAGAGTTCAGAGAAGATAACAAACACTAGAGTTCAGAGAAGATAACAAACACTAGAGTTCAGCGAAGATAACAAACACTAGAGTTCAGAGAAGATAACAAACTCTAGAGTTCAGTGAAGATAACAAACACTAGAGTTCAGAGAAGATAACAAACACTAGAGTTCAGTGAAGATAACAAACTCTAGAGTTCAGTGAAGATAACAAACACTAGAGTTCAGAGAAGATAACAAACACTAGAGTTCAGAGAAGATAACAAACACTAGAGTTCAGAGAAGATAACAAACTCTAGAGTTCAGTGAAGATAACAAACACTGGAGTTCAGAGAAGATAACAACCACTAGAGTCAGAGAAGATAACAAACACTAGAGTTCAGTGAAGATAACAAACACTAGAGTTCAGCGAAGATAACAAACACTAGAGTTCAGCGAAGATAACAAACACTGGAGTTCAGTGAAGATAACAAACACTAGAGTTCAGTGAAGATAACAAACACTGGAGTTCAGAGAAGATAACAACCACTAGAGTTCAGAGAAGATAACAAACACTAGAGTTCAGAGAAGATAACAAACACTAGAGTTCAGTGAAGATAACAAACACTAGAGTTCAGCGAAGATAACAAACACTAGAGTTCAGAGAAGATAACAAACTCTAGAGTTCAGAGAAGATAACAAACACTAGAGTTCAGAGAAGATAACAAACACTAGAGTTCAGCGAAGATAACAAACACTAGAGTTCAGAGAAGATAACAAACACGAGAGTTCAGAGAAGATAACAAACACTAGAGTTCAGAGAAGATAACAAACACTAGAGTTCAGCGAAGATAACAAACTCTAGAGTTCAGTGAAGATAACAAACACTAGAGTTCAGCGAAGATAACAAACACTAGAGTTCAGAGAAGATAACAAACTCTAGAGTTCAGAGAAGATAACAAACTCTAGAGTTGAGTTGAAGATAACAAACACTAGAGTTCAGAGAAGATAACAAACTCTAGAGTTCAGCGAAGATAACAAACTCTAGAGTTCAGAGAAGATAACAAACTCTAGAGTTCAGAGAAGATAACAAACACTAGAGTTCAGAGAAGATAACAACACTGGAGTTCAGAGAAGTTAACAAACTCTAGAGTTCAGAGAAGATAACAAACTCTAGAGTTCAGTGAAGATAACAAACACTAGAGTTCAGCGAAGATAACAAACTCTAGAGTTCAGAGAAGATAACAAACACTAGAGTTCAGCGAAGATAACAAACACTAGAGTTCAGAGAAGATAACAAACACGAGAGTTCAGTGAAGATAACAAACACTAGAGTTCAGAGAAGATAACAAACTCTAGAGTTCAGCGAAGATAACAAACTCTAGAGTTCAGTGAAGATAACAAACACTAGAGTTCAGCGAAGATAACAAACACTAGAGTTCAGAGAAGATAACAAACACTAGAGTTCAGCGAAGATAACAAACACTAGAGTTCAGAGAAGATAACAAACACTAGAGTTCAGAGAAGATAACAAACACTAGAGTTCAGCGAAGATAACAAACACTAGAGTTCAGAGAAGATAACAAACTCTAGAGTTCAGAGAAGATAACAAACACTAGAGTTCGGAGAAGATAACAAACTCTAGAGTTCAGAGAAGATAACAAACACTAGAGTTCAGCGAAGATAACAAACTCTAGAGTTCAGTGAAGATAACAAACACTAGAGTTCAGTGAAGATAACAAACACTAGAGTTCAGAGAAGATAACAAACACTAGAGTTCAGAGAAGATAACAAACACTAGAGTTCAGCGAAGATAACAAACTCTAGAGTTCAGAGAAGATAACAAACACTAGAGTTCGGAGAAGATAACAAACTCTAGAGTTCAGCGAAGATAACAAACACTAGAGTTCAGCGAAGATAACAAACTCTAGAGTTCAGTGAAGATAACAAACACTAGAGTTCAGAGAAGATAACAAACACTAGAGTTCGGTGAAGATAACAAACACTAGAGTTCAGAGAAGATAACAAACACTAGAGTTCAGAGAAGATAACAACACTAGAGTTCAGAGAGATAACAACTAGAGTTCAGAGAAGATAACAAACACTAGAGTTCAGAGAAGATAACAAACTCTAGAGTTCAGCGAAGATAACAAACGCTAGAGTTCAGTGAAGATAACAAACGCTAGAGTTCAGTGAAGATAACAAACACTAGAGTTCAGCGAAGATAACAAACTCTAGAGTTCAGAGAAGATAACAAACACTAGAGTTCAGAGAAGATAACAAACACTAGAGTTCAGCGAAGATAACAAACACTAGAGTTCAGAGAAGATAACAAACACTAGAGTTCAGAGAAGATAACAAACTCTAGAGTTCAGCGAAGATAACAAACACTAGAGTTCAGCGAAGATAACAAACACTAGAGTTCAGCGAAGATAACAAACACTAGAGTTCAGAGAAGATAACAAACACTAGAGTTCAGAGAAGATAACAAACACTAGAGTTCAGAGAAGATAACAAACACTAGAGTTCAGAGAAGATAACAAACTCTAGAGTTCAGCGAGATAACAAACACTAGAGTTCAGAGAAGCTAACAAACTCTAGAGTTCAGAGAAGATAACAAACACTAGAGTTCAGAGAAGATAACAAACACTAGAGTTCAGAGAAGATAACAAACTCTAGAGTTCAGAGAAGATAACAAACACTAGAGTTCAGAGAAGATAACAAACACTAGAGTTCAGAGAAGATAACAAACACTAGAGTTCAGAGAAGATAACAAACACTAGAGTTCAGAGAAGATAACAAACTCTAGAGTTCAGTGAAGATAACAAACACTAGAGTTCAGAGAAGATAACAAACACTAGAGTTCAGAGAAGATAACAAACACTAGAGTTCAGAGAAGATAACAAACACTAGAGTTCAGAGAAGATAACAAACTCTAGAGTTCAGAGAAGATAACAAACACTAGAGTTCAGAGAAGATAACAAACACTAGAGTTCAGAGAAGATAACAAACTCTAGAGTTCAGCGAAGATAACAAACACTAGAGTTCAGAGAAGATAACAAACACTAGAGTTCAGAGAAGATAACAAACTCTAGAGTTCAGAGAAGATAACAAACTCTAGAGTTCACTGAAGATAACAAACACTAGAGTTCAGAGAAGATAACAACACTAGAGTTCAGAGAAGATAACAAACACTAGAGTTCAGAGAAGATAACAAACTCTAGAGTTCAGAGAAGATAACAAACTCTAGAGTTCACTGAAGATAACAAACACTAGAGTTCAGAGAAGATAACAAACACTAGAGTTCAGAGAAGATAACAAACACTAGAGTTCAGAGAAGATAACAAACTCTAGAGTTCAGAGAAGATAACAAACTCTAGAGTTCAGAGAAGATAACAAACACTCTAGTGTGTTAAAATAATGGTTGTTGGTATTAGCGACCCCCAGAGATGTTTGATTTCACTGCGTCTGTGGGAGCTCAGACCCCATAAAGTACCGCAGTCTCTTCTCCTAAGTCCTTTTGAATTCTCCTATCCACTATCCCTTAACCCCGTGACGTTTCACAGGCCCTTTCTCATTTCATCAAATCCCCCTCCTCGACTCCTCGACTCCTCGGTCCTCCGGTAGTGACTCGGAAATGAATTTCAGCGCGCCATGTTGAAGGACATCTCATTTCTCTAAATGCACGTCGAGGACCGAGCATCGAGCATCGAGGAGGCTCTCTGGAGGAGCTCTAACCGAGGATACACTGATGGCTCCTCCACAGATGCTTCGTGGATGCATTTCCGGGAACAGAGATGTGTCGCACGGCCGGGCTTATCTCAGCCAATGACAGCTCTGTAAATAAAACTTTTGGCCCGTAATTTATTTTCCTCATTGTAGCGACCAGAGAGAGGGGGGGGGGGGGGTATATCCAGTCTCCGATAGTGTTACGTTATTATGAGAGTGCTTTGTTTGATTCTGAAATTGTATATATTTATATAAATATATACATATATATGTGTGTGTGCGTGTCCGCATCTGTAGCCTGTTATTGTCTCATGACACCGCACTGTGAATGAATCAAAGTAAATATAAAGTGGTCTTGAACACATGTGTCCCTCAGACAGAGGCTGCTGTGCCTCCTGTCATCATTAATGGACGTCTCTTTAAAATGACCGCTCAGAGGAGAGGAGTTCTCATTTCTCTAACCGCCTGCTGCTTCCCCTCCTCTCTCCTCGGTTCCCCTCCTCGGCTCCTCCACTCGCATCTCCTGTGGGCGGGACTAAGGCCCTTTCTCATTTCATCAAATCCCCCTCCTCGACTCCTCGACTCCTCTGTCCTCCGGTAGTGACCCGGAAATGAATTTTAGCGCGCCATGTTGAAGGACATCTCATTTCTCTAAATGCACGTCGAGGACCGAGCATCGAGCATCGAGGAGGCTCTCTGGAGGAGCTCTAACCGAGGATACACTGATGGGTCCTCCACAGCTTCTTCGCGGATGCATTTCCGGCAACAGAGATGTTTCAAAGAGTCGTGACGCACGGCCGGACTTATCTCAGCCAATGACAGCTCTGCATGCATCCCCTGGATATTATTTTAGAAACTGCTCTCATCGTGACGCGATGTTTACAGAGAGAACAGCTGTGAGGTGCAGAAAGCAGAGCAGTGTGTAAAATATATATCACTCAGTAGAACAGGCTACTCTCTTTATTTGCTTTAGTTTAGTAGATATCTACAAACAAAGAGTCCATATTTTTCTAAAACCATTCAGTGCTTCACATAA
This sequence comes from Chaenocephalus aceratus, assembly GCA_023974075.1. Lineage (NCBI taxonomy): Eukaryota > Metazoa > Chordata > Actinopteri > Perciformes > Channichthyidae > Chaenocephalus > Chaenocephalus aceratus. The sequence goes on from JAMFTG010000822.1 coordinate 51,922, forward strand.
TAAAATACGCAACAGCTGTAGCCTGATTATGTGTAGGTGTGTGTGTGGTGTGTGTGTGTGTGTGTGTGTGGTACAGTGTGTGCGTAGATGCAGCGGACAGACAGGTCTCACTTGGTTTGGTGTCCTCTGCTTACTTTTAATACTTGTAAATAAAACTTTTGGCCCGTAATTTATTTTCCTCATTGCAGCGACCAGAGAGAGGGGGGGGGGGTATATCCAGTCTCTGATATTGTTACGTTATTATGAGAGTGCTTTGTTTGATTCTGAAATTGTATATATTTATATAAATATATACATATATATGTGTGTGTGCGTGTCCGCATCTGTAGCCTGTTATTGTCTCATGACACCGCACTGTGAATGAATCAAAGTAAATATAAAGTGGTCTTGAACACATGTGTCCTCAGACAGAGGGCTGCTGAGCCTCCTGTCATCACTAATGGACGTCTCTTTAAAATGACCGCTCAGAGGAGAGGAGTTCTCCTTTCTCTAACCGCCTGCTGCTTCCCCTCCTCTCTCCTCGGTTCCCCTCCTCGGCTCCTCCACTCGCATCTCCTGTGGGCGGGACTAAGTCTCGAGGATAGGAGTCGAGGAGGGGAGTTAGAGAAATGAGAAAGGGCCACACAGAGGTCAAGGGATAGACGATAGACGTTAGGAGCTGATTTTTGGACTAACAAACAACCCTGAATTGTCTTATTTTGAACAAAATCCGAATTCTGACATTTTCAGAAAAATTCCAAATGTTTGCATTTTTCAAAAATAAAGTCATAATGTTAGAATTTTCTGAAAAAAATCATAATTTGGGGATTTTCTGAAAAAGTGAGAGCATTGAGATATCCAGAAATAGTCATCATTTTGAGAATTTTTGAAAAATGCCAAAATGTCAAAATTCAGAATTTTAAGGAAGAAAATCCCTAATTTTTAAAGAAATATCAGATGGAGTTTACAAGAGCTTTTATTTTTGAAATTACTTCCGAAAGCTCCACCCGTTGCCCCAATAATCATGTTGACAGTTCAGTAAGGTAAGAAAAAAAGTACAAGTACAAAAAGTACAAGAAAACCAACAAACTCAAACTCGTATCTCCGCAGTATTTCCTACGGTTGTGCCGAGCACTTGAACGCAGCAGGAGCGTCACCACGTCACTGTTTTCCAACATGGCGGCGCCCCTGCCCGGCAGGTGTGGATTCTTCGTGGAGAAAAAGAAACGCTTCTGTAAAATGATCGTGGCGCGAGGAAATGTGTTCTGCGGAGAGCACGCGACTCAGGTGAGTGCAAAGACTCGTGGTGAGTTCAGGGACTCGTGGTGAGTTCAGGGACCAGTGGTGAGTTCAGGGACCAGTGGTGAGTTCAGGGACCAACAGCTGAGCGAGGGATCCTCATTAGTCTGAACTCCTGTACTGTGTGTCTGTGTACTGTGTGTACTGTGTGCCTGTATACTGTGTGTACTGTGTGCCTGTATACTGTGTGTACGTGTACTGTGTGTATACTGTGTACTGTGTACTGTGTGTCTGTGTTGTGTACTGTGTGTCTGTCTGTGTACTGTGTGTCTGTTTGTTGTGTGCTGTGTGTACTGTGTGTCTGTGTACTGTGTGTCTGTGTACTGTGTGTCTGTGTACTGTGTGTGTGTGTGTGTGTGTGTGTGTGTGTGTGTGTGTGTGTGTGTTGTGTACTGTGTGTGTGTGTGTGTGTGTGTGTGTGTGTTGTGTACTGTGTGTGTGTCGTGTACTGTGTGGTCTGTGTAGTGTGTGTGTGTGTGTGTGTGTGTGTGTGTTGTGTAGTGTGTGTGTGTGTGTGTGTGTGTGTGTTGTGTACTGTGTGTGTGTGTGTGTGTGTGGTGTGTACTGTGTGTCTGTGTGTACTGTGTGTTTGTTTGTTGTGTACTGTACTGTGTGTGTGTGTGTGTGTGTGTGTGTGTTGTGTACTGTGTGTGTGTGTACTGTGTGTGTGTGTGTGTGTACTGTGTGTACTGTGTGTTGTGTACTGTGTGTACTGTGTGTAACATGGTGTATTCAAACAGTCTGATAGCTTAAAATGCACAGACTCAGATTCTTGTTGAAGCCGAGGTGTTCTCAGATCACTGTGGAGTCTCCTCGACACCTCTGCAGGAAGCTGGGTAGAAATATAATAATATAAGATAATGCTTGTGTGTAAATATAATAATATAATATAATGCTCGTGTGTAAATATAATAATATAATAATATAATATAATGCTTGTGTGTAAATATAATAATATAATATAATGCTTGTGTGTAAATTATAATAATATAATAATATAATATAATGCTCGTGTGTAAATATAATAATATAATATAATGCTTGTGTGTAAATATAATAATATAAGATAATGCTCGTGTGTAAATATAATAATATAATAATATAAGATAATGCTTGTGTGTAAATATAATCATATAATATAATGCTCGTGTGTAAATATAATAATATAATATAATGCTCGTGTGTAAATATAATAATATAATATAATGCTCGTGTGTAAATATAATAATATAAGATAATGCTCGTGTTGTAAATATAATAATATAATAATATAATATAATGCTCGTGTCTGCAGGGGTCAGTGATGTCTGCACGTACACTATAGAGGCCATGCTTTGTTGTGTACCAGGGACATGTTCACATTTTAGAACATGTTGCACTTTATTATCCAGTTTCCAGCTGAAACCACGAATGACTAGAATGAATGCGTTATTATGCTATAATGTGTCCAACTCGAGGCCCGGGGGCCAAATCAGGGCCGTGGTGGATTTAATTTGGGCCCGCAGGATAATGTTTAATTCCTATTAGATCTGGCCCGCCGGTATATTGCAGCAGACCTTCCCTCCATCCTGAGGGTCTCCTCCGCTCAGAGCCGGAGCCCACACATTGATGACCTTGCACCCTGATGAGACGCCAAGTATCTGAGCTAGCATCCCAGAGCATTTATTTATTCACTTTGAATGTTTGTACTGTTTAATGTTCTTAGAGGTGACGGAGCGGGGTGCTCTTCTATTAGAGATCTGTCTGTTGTTGTTTTTAGGAACTAATCGATAACCTGAACCTAAAATGTATAATTAGTGATTGATGATTGAATCCCTGTTTCCTGTGAGCAGGAGGAGGGCAGCTGCAGGAGGATCGTTTGTCCTCTGGACCCCAAACAGTGAGTCGCTAAATAATAATTACATTAATCAGCTTTATTAATAATCAGGAGGTTTGATGAATCACTTCCTGTTTCAGCACCGTGAGCGAAGACAAGCTGCAGAAACACCTGAAGAAATGTAACTCCAGAGAGAAGCCCAAGCCGGTGAGACCACGATTACAAATACTATCATCTTATTGTTATCATTCTTTTTACTTATTTTTTTAATTGTTATTCAGAAGAAAATCTGAATTCTGACATTTCTGAAAAAAAACAGATTTTAGAGATTTTGGGAGAAAATTTTGAGATTTTTTAGAAAAAGTCCGAATTTTGCGATTTTTATGAAAAAGTCCGAATTTTGGGAAAAAGTCATAATTCTGTTATTTTCTGAAAAAATACATGATTTAGATTTTTTGAACTTCTGAACTGTTTTACTGCGTGGACATGAAAAAGACAGATTTTAGAGATTTTGGGGGGAAATTTAGAGATTTTTGGGAAAATGTCAGAATTTTGCGATTTTTATGAAAAAGTCAGAATTTTAAGTTTTTTGGAAAAAAATCTGATTTTTGAAGAAAGTCAAAATAAATCATCATTTTTTTGATATTCAGAAAAAAGTCATAATTCTGATATTTTCTGAAAAAATACATGATTTAGATTTTTTGAACTTCTGTCCTACTGCGTGGACATGATTTTTTGAAAAAGGTTATTTTATTTGTATTATATATATATATATAATACAAATAAAATATATATATATACATATTGTTTTATGTATTTTATTTGTTTGAAGCTCAATGAAATGTGATGTTACGTCCTGCAGGCTTACTATGTGGAGAACATAAACGCTGGAGCGGCTGACGCAGGCGAGGCGCTGCAGCAGGTACGTCTCACCTGAATATGAACCAGGACACCATGCAGACGTTAGACCTGCTGATAACAGCTGCTGTGTCTCAGGTGAGTCTGTGTGACCTCAGCCGGACCCAGCTGCAGTCTCTGTTGGACAAACTGAAGACAGCCGCCACAGGTGAGTCAACATTCACCTGTGAGTTAGATGAGGATGAGGAAGATGATGAGGAAGATGATGAGGATGAGGATGTTGTTGTTGTTGTTGTTGTAGGACTGCAGTGCGACATTGAGGACGGTTTTCTGTCTCATCCGGTCGTTCAGGAGGAACTGGACGACCCAAAGAACGGAGACTCCGCCCACAAACACCTGAAGCAGCAGGTAAACACACACACCTGAGCAGCAGGTAAACACAAACACCTGGGGGGTATACTGCGAAGCAGGATTTTCGCTTAGCGGCTAAATTCAGGGAAAACTCCGGCTTTCCGGTCATCCGAAGCTGGTTCTCTTTTTAGCAGGCTAGATCTCCATGGTAACTGATGCTGAGCAGCTAACCTGGTCGGGACCAGGTTAGGTTGCAGGCTAAGAGCTCAACTCAGTGAAAGCACCGCCTGCTGACCAATCAGAGCTCAGTGTGCGGAGTTTAAAGCGATCAAGTCATATTACAGGAGAAAGGAAACACAGAAAAGCTGCCGTCGCAGGAAAGACGGCCGGCAAAAATCACCGACTGTGTGAACGTGAACATTAATAGAATATCACCTCCATCTCCAGAGCAATCTGACTATTATAACATTAGCGTTAAGAAAGCACTTAAATATCGGCCACAACATAAGTACCCGGATCAGAGTACATTAAGTACAGTCCGCGGCATATCACTTCATAATGTATCACATATCTCCTGATCTGAGTCAGCTGAGCCGTATCTGGCCGTGCAACACTCACAGCGTCACAGACTGTATGCAAAGTATTATTTTAAGCAACACATTAAGTTGACGAAACACTCGAGACAAATGTAATTGAAGTCAGATCGTGTGTTAGACGGGCAGTGATATCATGAACCTGTTAATGTACGCATTCAAACACTTGTTCTGTTCCAGCTGTGTTCACCTTGCAGGTGCAGCTCTGTGGCTTTGATCCTGGATCAAGTGTTTAAGTCATGGATGTTTAAAGTTTAACTTCTTCATTTTGACTAGTATTAAAGTTCACTTTTCATTCAGGAAGTATGACGCTGCGCTGTCAGTGCGCTTCTCCATGTTTGTGATTGGTCGAATGATCCAGATACCACCCCTTTCATGTGAACGCGCACCTAACTAGATAGGACCCGGCTGGCTTGAGCGATCCACTTGATAACCAGCGTCGTAGGACAGTTTAGCGAGAGCGCGTATGTTTTGGATTAGGCCAACCGGCTAACTCAAACACATCAGGTTAGGTTGAACCGGCTTCGTAGCATAGGCCCCTGAGCTGAAAGCCACGGGGATTCAATGAAACAACTTTCTTTAAAAACTGAAATGTGTTGGGTTTGTTGTTCCTCTCTCACCTGTCAGGTGTGTGCAGTCCTCTCTGTTAGGTCACATGGAGGCGCTGGGGCTGCTGGGTAGGGGGCGGAGCTTCGTGGAGTTCGGAGCAGGTCGAGGGAAACTTTCCCACTGGATCCACGAAGCCCTGAGGAGACGAGACGCCCTGAGGACCGGCGAGGATCTGGAGGACCTGCAGTTCCTGCTGGTGGAGCGCAGCAGCACGCGGTTCAAGGTAAACACTTTCTAGAAACTCAAAGACGCTGCGACAGAGAATTACACGACAACCAAGAAAATACGTAAACAGAAAAGGGAGGGGGGGGGGGTCAGTGTTGAACAGGTTACTCCTTCCTGCTTTCCTTTCACAATAAAAGCCCTAAAGATCCACACTGACTGTTCACCTCTCAGACAGGTGGGGTTCTGTGGGAGCCAATGGGAGCTAAGGAGGGGCTGAGCTCCTGAAGCAGTGACACCCTGTGGGGGTCGCTAACACATTACCAACGACCGTTATTTTAATCATGCATGTGTCGACGTATTTATGTTAACGAGGTAAACAGGCATCGTATTCTCTCTTGAATGACTTTATGCCAGCGCTTCACCTCCAAGGTATCAACGCCTGTGAGCCGAGATGGTGTGCGTAGTGGAACCTTTTCATATTTAAGTTTGTAGCCAGTGGAGGGCTGCTGTGTGCGTTGGTTTTAAAGACCCCATGAAGCTCAGACTATAACTCGCTCACAGCCTTCAGAGAGAGGAGGTCACGGTGTCTGTGTCTCATCAGGTGGACGGGAAGCATCAGGAGGCTGGAGTTCAGTTCCAGAGGCTGCAGGTGGACATCCAGCATCTGGACTTAAGTAAGGGACGAACACCTGGAGCGTCTGGAGGCCCAGGGGAGTTCTGCTGTTGACCTCCCGTCTCTCTGCAGGTAAAGTGGCGCCGCTCAGCGACAGGAAGCTGCCTCTGGTCGCCGTGGGGAAGCACCTGTGTGGAGCCGCGACAGGTGAGAGCAGGGCTCAGCGTGTCCTCTCATGTTGGGAGAGCAGTCCTCCTCCAACGTGAGAGTAGCATGCTAGCAAAGGTATCAACTGCAGCTGAGTACATGACGCTGTTCAGGAACTAGTCTCTGTATGTGATGACTCCTCCCTTCTGGAGAGGGTCAGACACGTGGATCTGAGGCTGAAGCTCAAGCCGGAGACCAGGGAGAGTTTTCTAACATCTTCTGTCTCAGATCTGGCTCTCCGCTGTCTGCTCGACACGCCGGGACCCCGAGAGGAGAGCGGACCGCCACCGAAACGCCTCAAAACATCAGCAGAAGAGGATTCAGCAGAGCCTGATCTAGTTCCTGGTCCTGGTCCTGGTCCTGGTCCTGGTCCTGGTCCTGGTCCAGTTCTGGGCGTTGCCGTGGCGCTGTGCTGTCACAACCGCTGTGAGTGGCGTCACTACGTTGGGAAAGAGTTCTTCCTGCAGCGAGGAATCGGAGCCGAAGAGTTTTCGGCGTTCTGCAGGATGTCGAGCTGGGCCACGTGTGGAATGAGACAGACCAATCGGGACGCTTCATCTCAGGATCCGGCCAATCAGAGCAGAGAGGAGGAAGAGCACGAGCCGGCGGAGGAGAGGGACGCTGTGAGCGGGTAAATATCTCACCTCTGAGGTTTTACTTTTTAGTTTACTTCAGATTTTTCTCTGTTCTGGTTTTTATGAAGACTTAAAGGAAAGTGAGGCGGTCAATATTCTGGTGATCATTTTTTGAATTGTGTATAAATGTTTTTCCCTGCTGCTTTAAGACTTTAGATCATGTGGGAAAGTCTTTTAGTGTTCAGTTCATTTCAAACCTTTATTTATACAGATGAATCCCATTGATCTCTTTTCCAAGGGAGACCTGCTCCAGTAGTTCCACATGAAACATAAAAACAGAACAACAAAAGGACATCATCCAGCATCATTTACATAACTATCCACATAAACAGGTACCAACAGCTTCCGATTGACGAGCATCCAACCGAGCTTTAAAAACATTTAGTGGCACCAGATTGTTAAGTTTCCATTTAATTTGCAGACTATTCCAAGACAGAGGAGCTGCATCTAAAAGCTGCTTCCCTCAGACAGTCCTAGCAGTTGGCGCATTTAATAAAACCACAGCATGCGATCTCAGGCAGGAGCCACTTACACTTCTCCGTGAGATCAGGGAGCAGATATAAGATGGAAGTTTCCCTGCACAGAACATCACGGGATCATCCGCATAATGTAAAGTAGCTTCATCCACATTTTAACCTAAGCTGTTGATGTAGATGGAGAATAAAAGTGGGCCTGACACAGAGCCTTGAGGAACACCATTAGTGATGTTCAACCCCTCAGAAGACAGCCCATCAAAGTGAACACATGGGGCCTTTCAGAGAGGCAGTTCTCAGACCACCCACTGCACGGCTGGACATGCCGACACTGAGCAGCCTCTGCTTTGAGATGAGATGATCCACGTGTCAGACGCTTTGGACAGGTCAACAAACAGAGCTGCTTATTATCTCAGATACTCTCCACATCGTTCACACGTTCATCGTGGCAGTGATGGTGCTGCGCTGCTTGTGTTTGTTGTTGTACTACTCATTTTGACCACAAGAGGCAATAGTCCCTATTTTAATAAATTTTTTAATACATTTTTCTGCGCGTGCTTTTTAATTTCTCCATTTGCTCTAAACACAAATCGCTGAAAGGACAAACTTCATCCGTTTTTTAACAGTTTGTAAAAACTGCCCCCCCCCACCCCCCTCATGTTGCTCTGCAGGTTCCTGTCGGTGGAGGAGAGAGAGCAGGTCGGGCGTCTCTGCAAACAGCTGATCGACGCCGGAAGAATCCACTTCCTGCAGGAGAGAGGCTTCAACAGCAAACTGACTCGATACGTGAGCAGTCAGGTGACTCTGGAGAACGTCCTGCTGACCGCTGTCCCCTGAACGCCTCACTGCAGAGAGACGTCCTGCTGACCCCTGAACGCCTCACTGCAGAGAGACGTCCTGCTGACCCCTGAACGCCTCACTGCAGAGAGACGTCCTGCTGACCGCTGTCCCCTGAACGCCTCACTGCAGAGAGACGTCCTGCTGACCGCTGTCCCCTGAACGCCTCACTGCAGAGAGACGTCCTGCTGACCGCTGTCCCCTGAACGCCTCACTGCAGAGAGACGTCCTGCTGACCGCTGCCCCTGAACGCCTCACTGTAGAGAGACGTCCTGCTGTCCCCTGAACGCCTCACTGTAGAGAGACGTCCTGCTGACCGCTGTCCCCTGAACGCCTCACTGCAGAGAGACGTCCTGCTGACCGCTGCCCCTGAACGCCTCACTGTAGAGAGACGTCCTGCTGACCGCTGCCCCTGAACGCCTCACTGCAGAGAGACGTCCTGCTGACCGCTGCCCCTGAACGCCTCACTGCAGAGAGACGTCCTGCTGACCGCTGTCCCCTGAACGCCTCACTGCAGAGAGACGTCCTGCTGACCGCTGTCCCCTGAACGCCTCACTGTAGAGACGTCCTGCTGACCGCTGTCCCCTGAACGCCTCACTGCAGAGAGACGTCCTGCTGACCGCTGTCCCCTGAACGCCTCACTGCAGAGAGACGTCCTGCTGACCGCTGTCCCCTGAACGCCTCACTGCAGAGAGACGTCCTGCTGACCGCTGTCCCCTGAACGCCTCACTGTAGAGACGTCCTGCTGACCGCTGTCCCCTGAACGCCTCACTGTAGAGAGACGTCCTGCTGACCGCTGTCCCCTGAACGCCTCACTGCAGAGACGTCCTGCTGACCACTGTCCCCTGAACGCCTCACTGTAGAGACGTCCTGCTGACCGCTGTCCCCTGAACGCCTCACTGCAGAGACGCTATCAGGGTTTTTATTTACAGTTTAAATGAAAATATGTTTTCAAACGTTTTTTAAGCTTTTATTAAAGAGTTTTTACTTTATCCCTTTTTATTTCTCATTTTTAATAGATTTTGTATGATAAAATGTATAAATACAATTTTAATGCAAAGGGGGATATTTATTTGTTCTTAGTGTGAGATATGTGCATCAATATACAGTTTTAATGGGAAGGACATACACTTAGTAAATATAGGAAGGACATACAACATTACAGAACATAAAGAGTCCCTATTCTGCTTTCTGTGGTGTTCCCTCTCCTGTTGTTAAAGTAGAGACACTACATGCTGATATACACCTGAACATCAGCAGGAGAGGACTCTTTAAAGTAGAGACACTACATGCTGATATACACCTGAACATCAGCAGGAGAGGACTCTTTAAAGTAGAGACACTACATACTGATATACACCTGAACATCAGCAGGAGAGGACTCTTTAAAGTAGAGACACTACATACTGATATACACCTGAACATCAGCAGGAGAGGACTCTTTAAAGTAGAGACACTACATACTGATATACACCTGAACATCAGCAGGAGAGGACTCTTTAAAGTAGTGTGGAGTGTTGCCTCACATCAGAGTCTGTGTATCAAAGTGAAGGATGCAAGCTGTTGGCTCGGTGCATGTTGAGGAAGGCGTGCGCTCTCTTCCTGGCTTCCTGGATGTAAAGCTGCATGAACTCTCTCCCAAACAGCTCCCTGTCCTCTTCCTCTTCCTCCTCCTCCTCCTCCTCCTCCTCCTCCTCCTCCTCGTCCTCCTCGCTGCTCTTCCTCCTCTTGCCTGGCAGCGTCACCTCCAGACTCAGAGGGTTGTCTCTGAAGTTGACGAAGCGCAGTCTGGACATGTCCTCCATCAGCGGGGGGATGTCTGACAGGCGGTTGCTGCTGAGGACCAGCGTGCTCAGGTTCTGCATCCGGATGATGTTCTCTGGGAGTCTCTGCAGCTCGTTCCTCTGCAGCCACAGGCTGTGCAGCGTCTCCATCCTGAGCACACACACACACACACACACACACACACGCGCGCACACACACACACACTCATACACACACACACACACACACTCATCAATAAACGGGATGGAAACACTCCGGATGCTCTATAACAGGGGTGTCAAACTCGAGGTCCGGGGGCCAAATCCGGCCCTCGACTTCATGTTACGTGGCCCCGCAAGAGCTTGCAAATAATATAATAAGTTTACACGCCACTTTACAGAAGCAGGTTGCCCATAAACTACATGTCCCACAATGCATCTCCTTTTGTGAAATGCGCACTGAAGAGACCTGGACTTCTGCTTTCAGACGTAGTTCATTACTAAGTTATTATCCTATCCGATAATAATCCAATTCAGAGGCAATAATGTAATATAATATATTATTTTATATATTTATATATGTATATTTATATAGTTTCAACCGGCCCTTTGAGTGCAACCTTAACGCTAATGTGGCCCACGATGAAATTGATATTGACACCCTGCTCTGTAAGGTTCATGAACGTTGATGCACTTCAGAGGGAGGCTTCGATGCTTCCTCATTGCGAAGGTTTACTGCTCCCTGTGAGTCCATTTCATTGCAACTCGTGAAACGTCCTCAACTTCTTCTAAAGCAGGGGTTCTCAAAGTGTTGATGAGTGAGGGCCAATGTGGGTACCCAATATTGGATTGAGGGAAGAAAAAACGAAACACAAAATAATTCCAAAACAAATCCTTTCTTTAGTGTACTAAAACCCGCGTCACACTGTCCCGAAATTGACACCCGATGGACACACGAATATGGAATTGTGAATTTCGCACGAAGATGGCCCCGAACCACACACGAAGGCAACATTTACATTACATTTAAGAAATACAACTGCAATGAAAGTACCAAAAACAATGATGTTACAGTACTATGATACTGTACTGATATCTTCAGACTTGTTCTTTACTTTATCCGTCTTTATATGTAGAAGATATTACGTTTTTCTCCGTCATGTTGTTTCCATAACAACAACAACTTCCTGTCAACTGTCCTTCAAAATAATATATTATATCGTTTTCAGTTTCACAGAACACAAATTGGGTTATTTACATGATATATTTACATGATTTTGTTGTGCAATAAAACAACCCGATGGACACGATAAAGGAAATGTTCACATTCGGCTGTGATCGTAGCATCGGGCCGTTCGTGAGGGCATCTTAAGCCTTCGTATGACCGCTGGTGGAGTTTCTCAGGCTCCGGCAGCAACTTCGTGAGCGGAGGCAAAATCTTTGCCATCGGGCATTCGCCCCGATCAGTGAGGGCGAATGCCCGATGATAACACGAAGATGACACGACTTGACAAGATGCCCTCACGAGTGCCTTACGAAGTTGCCGCTCACGAAGTTGCTGCCGGAGCCTGAGAAACTCCACCGGCGGTCATACGATGGCTTAGACGCCCTCACGAACGGCCCGATGCTACGATCACAGCCGAATTTGAACATTTCCTTTACCCCTGTCCCAGTGTGACAGGGGCTTAACCAATTACCGCAACACGCGAGATGCCTAGTTGCCATGCAACCAGTAGTCCAGCAAACTTTCCACAAGCTGTCATTCATAATGTAGGAATGACAACCCAGGGGGCGCAGTTTCACCATTCTTAAATTCCATTCTAATTCTTACCAGATACGACCACGGAGGATTCAAATATAACGCATGCATTTCAGCGTGTCACGTTAACTATCGCGGGCCGCCAGAAACATTTCCGAGGGCCGCCATTGGCCCGCGGGCCGCACTTTGAGAACCCCTGTTCTAAATGAAGAATGGTAAAAACGATACATTATGTGTGCAGGGCTTTTATTGTGAAAGGCAGTGGTTGAGGAAGTACTAGTACCACTCAGGTACTGGAGTAAGATAAGATCAGAGGTACTTTATTGATGCCAACATGAGGGAATGTTTGCGTCGCAGCAGCATAAACAACAACAAAACAAAACATTGCACATAAGTAGAAATTAAAGGGTAGTAATAAACAACACTAGAATTGAAACATCTCAAAATAGAATGAATATTACAAAGTAGAAACGTGTACAGCAGGCCGTGAAGATAATACATCGATAAACCATATGGAAGGGTGTTGGAGGAAATACAAGCTGTCTCCACTTTAGGGTCGTTTAATGCACCGACACTACGGTCTGTGTGACTCTGAAGTGTGTGGCCTGGCAGCTGCCGCTTGCTGTGAGAGGAGGAGGCAGGGCATTTCAGGTTGTTGATATTTATGAGAAGACACAGACTCGCCGTCTCCTAAATATCTCATTTCTATGAGGCGTGAAGGAAGAACGTCCCCGTCACCTTTCCGACGCCTGCGGATGATATTAGCGCCACCTCGATTTGCGACTTTGTTGTTATCTCCGTGTTTTGGACTAAATCAGCCTGATGTGTCGTTTCCTATCAAGGGCGTCAGACATAATATACAATAAAGCAGGATGGTACCAATACCACACTGTAAAAAACAACACCGAGAATGGTACTTAAGTAAAAGTATTTAAGTAGGATTAGGAAAATGTACTTGAGGTATTAGAAGTACAAGTACGAGAAAAAACTATAACATGAATTTAAATAATGAAGCTGGAACTGTGAATACAAACGGCTGAACTAAAGCTGTAAGTATCATAAAGGTTTGTCTGTTAGATTATTTTCTGCAATAACTGGTTCAGCGTTCATTGGCTGGTGGCAGAAAGGGGGCGGGGCCTCAGGGACTCACCTGTCGATGTCCTCAGGTAAACACTCCAGGCAGTTTCCTCTCCATGTCGAGCCACTCGAGAGCCGGCATGTGGAGCAGGCAGTCCGGCATGAAGCTGAAGGCGTTCATGGAGAGGTCCAGGTGGTTCAGCTTCTTCAGGTTCCTCAGCTGAGGGTCAAACAGACCTGAGGTCAGACAGGGGGGGGAGGGGGTCTGGACCTGGTCTGCAGTCTGACTGAGGTAGTGGTCTTTACCTGAGGTAGTGGTCTTTACCTGACGTAGAGGTCTTTACTTGAGGTAGTGGTCTTTACCTGGTCTGCAGTCTGACTGAGGTAGTGGTCTTTACCTGGTGTAGTGGTCTTTACTTGAGGTAGAGGTCTTTACTTGAGGTAGTGGTCTTTACCTGAGGTAGTGGTCTTTACCTGAGGTAGAGGTCTTTACTTGAGGTAGAGGTCTTTACTTGAGGTAGTGGTCTTTACCTGATGTAGTGGTCTTTACTTGAGGTAGTGGTCTTTACCTGGTGTAGTGGTCTTTACTTGAGGTAGAGGTCTTTACTTGAGGTAGTGGTCTTTACCTGATGTAGTGGTCTTTACCTGAGGTAGTGGTCTTTACTTGAGGTAGTGGTCTTTACCTGAGGTAGTGGTCTTTACCTGAGGTAGAGGTCTTTACTTGAGGTAGAGGTCTTTACTTGAGGTAGTGGTCTTTACCTGATGTAGTGGTCTTTACCTGAGGTAGTGGTCTTTACCTGAGGTAGAGGTCTTTACTTGAGGTAGTGGTCTTTACCTGATGTAGTGGTCTTTACCTGATGTAGTGGTCTTTACCTGAGGTAGTGGTCTTTACCTGAGGTAGTGGTCTTTACCTGAGGTAGTGGTCTTTACCTGAGGTAGAGGTCTTTACTTGAGGTAGAGGTCTTTACTTGAGGTAGTGGTCTTTACCTGAGGTAGAGGTCTTTACCTGGTCTGCAGTCTGACTGAGGTAGTGGTCTTTACCTGGTGTAGTGGTCTTTACTTGAGGTGGTGGTCTTTACCTGGTGTAGTGGTCTTTACTTGAGGTAGAGGTCTTTACTTGAGGTAGTGGTCTTTACCTGAGGTAGTGGTCTTTACCTGAGGTAGAGGTCTTTACTTGAGGTAGAGGTCTTTACTTGAGGTAGTGGTCTTTACCTGATGTAGTGGTCTTTACTTGAGGTAGTGGTCTTTACCTGGTGTAGTGGTCTTTACTTGAGGTAGAGGTCTTTACTTGAGGTAGTGGTCTTTACCTGATGTAGTGGTCTTTACCTGAGGTAGTGGTCTTTACTTGAGGTAGTGGTCTTTACCTGAGGTAGTGGTCTTTACCTGAGGTAGAGGTCTTTACTTGAGGTAGAGGTCTTTACTTGAGGTAGTGGTCTTTACCTGATGTAGTGGTCTTTACCTGAGGTAGTGGTCTTTACCTGAGGTAGAGGTCTTTACTTGAGGTAGTGGTCTTTACCTGATGTAGTGGTCTTTACCTGATGTAGTGGGTCTTTACCTGAGGTAGTGGTCTTTACCTGAGGTAGTGGTCTTTACCTGAGGTAGTGGTCTTTACCTGAGGTAGAGGTCTTTACTTGAGGTAGAGGTCTTTACTTGAGGTAGTGGTCTTTACCTGAGGTAGAGGTCTTTACCTGGTCTGCAGTCTGACTGAGGTAGTGGTCTTTACCTGGTGTAGTGGTCTTTACTTGAGGTAGTGGTCTTTACCTGAGGTGGTGGTCTTTACCTGAGGTAGTGGTCTTTACTTGAGGTAGTGGTCTTTACTTGAGGTAGTGGTCTTTACCTGATGTAGTGGTCTTTACCTGAGGTAAGTGGTCTTTACCGGAGGTAGTGGTCTTTACTTGAGGTAGTGGTCTTTACCTGAGGTGGTGGTCTTTACCTGAGGTAGTTGGTCTTTACTTGAGGTAGTGGTCTTTACTTGAGGTGGTGGTCTTTACCTGAGGTAGTGGTCCTTTACCTGAGGTGGTGGTCTTTACCTGAGGTAGTGGTCTTTACCTGGTGTAGTGGTCTTTACCTGAGGTAGTGGTCTTTACCTGGTGTAGTGGTCTTTACCTGAGGTGGTGGTCTTTACCTGAGGTAGTGGTCTTTACCTGAGGTGGTGGGTTTTTACTTGAGGTAGTGGTCTTTACCTGGTGTAGTGGTCTTTACCTGAGGTAGTGGTTTTTACCTGAGGTAGTGGTTTTTACATTGAGGTAGTGGTCTTTACTTGAGGTGGTGGTCTTTACCTGAGGTAGTGGTCTTTACCTGAGGTGGTGGTCTTTACCTGAGGTAGTGGTCTTTACCTGGTGTAGTGGTCTTTACCTGAGGTAGTGGTCTTTACCTGGTGTAGTGGTCCTTTACCTGAGGTGGTGGTCTTTACCTGAGGTAGTGGTCTTTACCTGAGGTAGAGGTCTTTACTTGAGGTAGAGGTCTTTACTTGAGGTAGTGGTCTTTACCTGAGGTAGAGGTCTTTACCTGGTCTGCAGTCTGACTGAGGTAGTGGTCTTTACCTGGTGTAGTGGTCTTTACTTGAGGTAGTGGTCTTTACCTGAGGTGGTGGTCTTTACCTGAGGTAGTGGTCTTTACTTGAGGTAGTGGTCTTTACTTGAGGTAGTGGTCTTTACCTGATGTAGTGGTCTTTACCTGAGGTAGTGGTCTTTACCTGAGGTAGTGGTCTTTACTTGAGGTAGTGGTCTTTACCTGAGGTGGTGGTCTTTACCTGAGGTAGTGGTCTTTACTTGAGGTAGTGGTCTTTACTTGAGGTGGTGGTCTTTACCTGAGGTAGTGGTCTTTACCTGAGGTGGTGGTCTTTACCTGAGGTAGTGGTCTTTACCTGGTGTAGTGGTCTTTACCTGAGGTAGTGGTCTTTACCTGGTGTAGTGGTCTTTACCTGAGGTGGTGGTCTTTACCTGAGGTAGTGGTCTTTACCTGAGGTGGTGGTTTTTACTTGAGGTAGTGGTCTTTACCTGGTGTAGTGGTCTTTACCTGAGGTAGTGGTTTTTACCTGAGGTAGTGGTTTTTACTTGAGGTAGTGGTCTTTACTTGAGGTGGTGGTCTTTACCTGAGGTAGTGGTCTTTACCTGAGGTGGTGGTCTTTACCTGAGGTAGTGGTCTTTACCTGGTGTAGTGGTCTTTACCTGAGGTAGTGGTCTTTACCTGGTGTAGTGGTCTTTACCTGAGGTGGTGGTCTTTACCTGAGGTAGTGGTCTTTACCTGAGGTGGTGGTCTTTACTTGAGGTAGTGGTCTTTACTTGAGGTGGTGGTCTTTACCTGAGGTAGTGGTCTTTACCTGAGGTAGTGGTCTTTACTTGAGGTGGTGGTCTTTACCTGAGGTAGTGGTCTTTACTTGAGGTGGTGGTCTTTACTTGAGGTAGTGGTCTTTACCTGAGGATGAGGTCTTTACCTGAGGTAGAGGTCTTTACTTGAGGTAGTGGTCTTTACCTGAGGTAGAGGACCTTTACTTGAGGTAGTGGTCTTTACCTGAGGTAGAGGTCTTTACCTGAGGTAGAGGTCTTTACTTGAGGTAGAGGTCTTTACTTGAGGTAGTGGTCTTTACCTGAGGTAGTGGTCTTTACCTGAGGATGAGGTCTTTACCTGAGGTAGAGGTCTTTACTTGAGGTAGTGGTCTTTACCTGAGGTAGAGGACCTTTACTTGAGGTAGAGGTCTTTACCTGGTGTAGAGGTCTTTACTTGAGGTAGTGGTCTTTACTTGAGGTAGAGGACCTTTACTTGAGGTAGTGGTCTTTACTTGAGGTAGTGGTCTTTACTTGAGGTAGAGGACCTTTACTTGAGGTAGTGGTCTTTACTTGAGGTAGAGGACCTTTACTTGAGGTAGTGGTCTTTACTTGAGGTAGTGGTCTTTACTTGAGGTAGAGGACCTTTACTTGAGGTAGTGGTCTTTACCTGACGTAGAGGTCTTTACTTGAGGTAGTGGTCTTTACCTGAGGTAGAGGACCTTTACTTGAGGTAGTGGTCTGGACCTGAGGTAGAGGACCTTTACTTGAGGTAGTGGTCTGGACCTGGTCTGTAGTCTGACTGAGGTAGTGGTCTTTACCTGAGGTAGAGGTCTTTACTTGAGGTATTGGTCTTTACCTGACGTAGAGGTCTTTACTTGAGGTAGTGGTCTTTACCTGAGGTAGTGGTCTGGACCTGGTCTGCAGTCTGACTGAGGTGGTGGTCTTTACCTGGGGTAGTGGTCTTTACCTGGTGTAGTGGTCTTTACCTGAGGTGGTGGTCTTTACCTGAGGTGGTGGTCTTTACCTGAGGTAGTGGTCTTTACCTGAGGTGGTGGTCTTTACCTGACGTAGTGGTCTTTACCTGAGGTGGTGGTCTTTACCTGAGGTGGTGGTCTTTACCTGAGGTGGTGGTCTTTACCTGAGGTAGTGGTCTTTACCTGAGGTGGTGGTCTTTACCTGAGGTGGTGGTCTTTACCTGAGGTGGTGGTCTTTACCTGAGGTGGTGGTCTTTACCTGAGGTAGAGGTCTTTACCTGAGGTGGTGGTCTTTACCTGGTGTAGAGGTCTTTACTTGAGGTAGTGGTCTTTACCTGAGGTAGTGGTCTTTACCTGAGGTAGTGGTCTTTACCCAGTCTGTTCCTATTCTATACTTGATCTGAGCCTGTTATTTATCCTTACCTTGGTGGTGGTCTGTCCCTGATCTGAGGTCTGTACCTGATCTGAGGTCTGCACCTGGTCTGTGGTCTGTACCTGGTCTGTACCTGGTCTGTGGTCAGTACCTGGTCTGAGGTCAGTACCTGGTCTGAGGTCAGTACCTGGTCTCTGATCTGTACCTGGTCTGTACCTGATCTGTGGTCTGCACCTGATCTGTGGTCTGCACCTGGTCTGAGGTCTGCACCTGGTCTGTGGTCTGTACCTGGTCTGTGGTCAGTACCTGGTCTGAGGTCAGTACCTGGTCTGAGGTCTGCACCTGGTCTGAGGTCTGCACCTGGTCTGTGGTCTGTACCTGGTCTGTGGTCAGTACCTCGTCTGAGGTCAGTACCTGGTCTGAGGTCAGTACCTGGTCTGAGGTCAGTACCTGGTCTGAGGTCTGTACCTGATCTGAGGTCAGTACCTGGTCTCTGATCTGTGGTCAGTACCTGGTCTGCACTTGATCTGTGGTCTGCACCTGGTCTGTGGTCTGCACCTGGTCTGAGGTCTGCACCTGGTCTGTGGTCTGTACCTGGTCTGAGGTCTGCACCTGGTCTGAGGTCAGTACCTGGTCTGAGGTCAGTACCTGGTCTGAGGTCTGTACCTGATCTGAGGTCAGTACCTGGTCTCTGATCTGTGGTCAGTACCTGGTCTGCACCTGATCTGTGGTCTGCACCTGGTCTGTGGTCTGCACCTGGTCTGAGGTCTGCACCTGGTCTGTGGTCTGCACCTGGTCTGAGGTCTGCACCTGGTCTGTGGTCTGCACCTGGTCTGAGGTCTGCACCTGGTCTGTGGTCTGTACCTGGTCTGTACCTGGTCTGTGGTCAGTACCTGGTCTGAGGTCAGTACCTGGTCTGAGGTCAGTACCTGGTCTGAGGTCTGTACCTGATCTGTGGTCAGTACCTGGTCTCTGATCTGTACCTGGTCTGTAGCTGATCTGAGGTCAGTACCTGGTCTGGCAGCTCGCTCAGGTCCCGGTTCATGGCCAGCTCCAGCCTCTCCAGACTCTCACAGCCGCTCAGGTCTTCAGGAACCGACTCGATCCTGTTGTAGCTCAGCAGCAGCTCTTTGAGGCGGGTCAGCTGCCCTACAGAACCAGAACCCAACAGGACTCACTGAGACAGAACCAGAACCCAACAGGACTCACTCAGACAGAACCAGAACCCAACAGGACTCACTCAGACAGAACCAGAACCCAACAGGACTCACTCAGACAGAACCACAACAGGACTCACTCAGACAGAACCACAACAGGACTCACTGCAAAACCAGGTCTAGACCCCTGGAATCTGTGTTACTAAGACTAAACGTTGTTTGTGGATGTACTGACCGATGGGTTTGGGGATCTCTGAGACCCCGTTTCGGGACAGATCCAGAACTATGAGGTTCTGGAAGCTGGAGATGAACTGAGGGATCTTCTGAAGGCCGGTCCGGTGGATCTGCCACTCCTGGACCTGGGTGAACTGGATCAAGCAGCCCGGCAGCGACTGAAACAGGAAGAGACATCAGAGACAGCAGAGACCACCACTTAGACCTCCTACAGGGTCCACTTAGACCTCCTGCAGGGTCCACTTAGACCTCCTTCAGGGTCCATTTAGACCTCCTGCAGGTTCACTTACCTTCCAGTCTTCCTGTTCGATCCGGAGCACCAGCCGTCCCTCTTCAGTCTGCAGTTTCTCCTTCAGCCGGGCCAGAATCGCCCGGTCCTCCCAGGCACCAACACTGAGTCTGAACCAGGAACAGAACCATTAGAGACCAGGACTCAGACTGAACCAGGAACAGAACCGTTAGAGACCAGGACTCAGACTGAACCAGGAACAGAACCGTTAGAGACCAGGACTCAGACTGAACCAGGAACAGAACCATTAGAGACCAGGACTCAGGCTGAACCAGGAACAGAACCATTAGAGACCAGGACTCAGACTGAACCAGGAACAGAACCATTAGAGACCAGGACTCAGACTGAACCAGGAACAGAACCGTTAGAGACCAGGACTCAGACTGAACCAGGAACAGAACCGTTAGAGACCAGGACTCAGACTGAACCAGGAACAGAACCATTAGAGACCAGGACTCAGGCTGAACCAGGAACAGAACCATTAGAGACCAGGACTCAGACTGAACCAGGAACAGAACCATTAGAGACCAGGACTCAGACTGAACCAGGAACAGAACCATTAGAGACCAGGACTCAGACTGAACCAGGAACAGAACCATTAGAGACCAGGACTCAGACTGAACCGGGAACAGAACCATTAGAGACCGGGACTCAGACTGAACCGGGAACAGAACCATTAGAGACCAGGACTCAGACTGAACCGGGAACAGAACCATTAGAGACCAGGACTCAGACTGAACCAGGAACAGAACCGTTAGAGACCAGGACTCAGACTGAACCAGGAACAGAACCATTAGAGACCAGGACTCAGACTGAACCGGGAACAGAACCATTAGAGACCAGGACTCAGACTGAACCAGGAACAGAACCATTAGAGACCAGGACTCAGACTGAACCAGGAACAGAACCATTAGAGACCAGGACTCAGACTGAACCAGGAACAGAACCATGAGAGACCAGGACTCAGACTGAACCAGGAACAGAACCATTAGAGACCAGGACTCAGACTGAACCAGGAACAGAACCATTAGAGACCAGGACTCAGACTGAACCGGGAACAGAACCATTAGAGACCAGGACTCAGGCTGAACCAGGAACAGACCATTAGAGACCAGGACTCAGACTGAACCAGGAACAGAACCATTAGAGACCAGGACTCGGACTGAACCAGGAACAGAACCATTAGAGACCAGGACTCAGACTGAACCAGGAACAGAACCGTTAGAGACCAGGACTCAGACTGAACCAGGAACAGAACCATTAGAGACCAGGACTCAGACTGAACCGGGAACAGAACCATTAGAGACCAGGACTCAGACTGAACCAGGAACAGAACCATTAGAGACCAGGACTCAGACTGAACCAGGAACAGAACCATTAGAGACCAGGACTCAGACTGAACCAGGAACAGAACCATGAGAGACCAGGACTCAGACTGAACCAGGAACAGAACCATTAGAGACCAGGACTCAGACTGAACCAGGAACAGAACCATTAGAGACCAGGACTCAGACTGAACCGGGAACAGAACCATTAGAGACCAGGACTCAGGCTGAACCAGGAACAGAACCATTAGAGACCAGGACTCAGACTGAACCAGGAACAGAACCATTAGAGACCAGGACTCGGACTGAACCAGGAACAGAACCATTAGAGACCAGGACTCAGACTGAACCAGGAACAGAACCGTTAGAGACCAGGACTCAGACTGAACCAGGAACAGAACCATTAGAGACCAGGACTCAGGCTGAACCAGGAACAGAACCATTAGAGACCAGGACTCAGACTGAACCAGGAACAGAACCATTAGAGACCAGGACTCAGACTGAACCAGGAACAGAACCATAGAGACCAGGACTCAGACTGAACCAGGAACAGAACCATTAGAGACCAGGACTCAGACTGAACCAGGAACAGAAACCATTAGAGACCGGGACTCAGACTGAACCGGGAACAGAACCATTAGAGACCAGGACTCAGACTGAACCGGGAACAGAACCATTAGAGACCAGGACTCAGACTGAACCAGGAACAGAACCGTTAGAGACCAGGACTCAGACTGAACCAGGAACAGAACCATTAGAGACCAGGACTCAGACTGAACCGGGAACAGAACCATTAGAGACCAGGACTCAGACTGAACCAGGAACAGAACCATTAGAGACCAGGACTCAGACTGAACCAGGAACAGAACCATTAGAGACCAGGACTCAGACTGAACCAGGAACAGAACCATGAGAGACCAGGACTCAGACTGAACCAGGAACAGAACCATTAGAGACCAGGACTCAGACTGAACCAGGAACAGAACCATTAGAGACCAGGACTCAGACTGAACCGGGAACAGAACCATTAGAGACCAGGACTCAGGCTGAACCAGGAACAGAACCATTAGAGACCAGGACTCAGACTGAACCAGGAACAGAACCATTAGAGACCAGGACTCGGACTGAACCAGGAACAGAACCATTAGAGACCAGGACTCAGACTGAACCAGGAACAGAACCGTTAGAGACCAGGACTCAGACTGAACCAGGAACAGAACCATTAGAGACCAGGACTCAGACTGAACCAGGAACAGAACCATTAGAGACCAGGACTCAGACTGAACCAGGAACAGAACCATTAGAGACCAGGACTCAGACTGAACCAGGAACAGAACCATTAGAGACCAGGACTCAGACTGAACCAGGAACAGAACCATTAGAGACCAGGACTCAGACTGAACCAGGAACAGAACCATTAGAGACCAGGACTCAGACTGAACCAGGAACAGAACCATTAGAGACCAGGACTCAGACTGAACCAGGAACAGAACCATTAGAGACCAGGACTCAGACTGAACCAGGAACAGGGATCGTTACAGACCAGAACTTGATATGAACTATCAGGGACCAGTACTCAGGGACCGTCTTCTCCTAAAGGGACTTCAATGCTGAGTTGGAGAAGACTTGAAACTACAGATCGTAGGACATTTTGACTTTCTAACCCAATCGGAGTCGCCGCCCCCTGCTGGACGTTAGAGAGAATGCAGGTGTTTATAATAACAGAAGTTTCTCTGACCTGCTCCTCGGGCTCTTTCGTCTGGTCCTCCTTCTCCTCCTGGACTCTCTTGATCCTCGTTTCCCACAAAGCTTTGATGGAGCTCACAGAGCCGCAGGCCACGACCACCATGATGACCACTTCCTGTTGACAACTTCCTGTTGACCACTTCCTGTTTACCACTTCCTGTTTACCACTTCCTGTTGTTGATCACTTCCTGTGACGTCACAGTGAGTTCGGACAAGATGACGTCTTCCTGCCTCTCAGCATCCTGCGGGAAATATTACCTCAAATTATTATTCAAAATAGTTTCATAGGTTTGAACTCCATACCTCGTATTCTTCAAGTATTCAGTAGTATGGTTGTAATATAAAGAAGTATTTTGAAGAAGTATTCAGACGTGTTTCTGTAGTATTGGCAGTATAAAGTATTATTTCAGTGGTACTCAGTAGTCATTTTGTAATATTAATGGTACTATTAAGTAGTATTTAGTGATATTATTGGTAGTATTCAGTAGTATTTAGTTGGTATAATTGAGTATAATTCAGTAGTATTGTTGGTAGTATTCAGTAGTATTCCGTAGTATTTAATAGTATTGTAGAAGTATTATTGCTGTAGTATTTAGTAGCGGGATTACAGTACTATAGTGTCTTACATCGTGTGTGTGTACATGTGTGTATTCAGTAGTATTTCTGTACTAACTGAGTAGTTTTGTAGTATTTCTGAATAGTGTCTCACCTCAGTAGTAGTATAACCTTAGTATCGCAGTACTATGTGTTAGTATGGTGTGTGGTGTGTGTGTGTGTGTGTGTGTGTGTGTGTGTGTGTGTGTGTGTGTGTGTGTGTGTGTGTGTGTGTGTGTGTGTGTGTGTGTGTGTGTGTGTGTGTGTGTGTGTGTGCACTGTGGGTAGTATTCAGAGGAAGTATTGTAGTATTTTATAGTCTCACCTTGTACTGCAGGCGTCCTCCATGCTGCGTCCTGCGCCTGTAATCTGACCTCAGGTCTGTTTTTAGCCCCCAGGGTCACATGACCCCTCCGACACAAAGAGAGTCACATGACGCTCCGCTGATATAAATACACCTGTAATAAGAACTGAAGCTAGAAGCAGATTATTTCTATTTGATATCCATTTGAATGTTTTCTGCCTCTGAAGGCTTCCCTGACTCTGGCCTTCAGAGGCAGACTTTAGAAACTAAATTCCAGTTTTTATTTCTGCATTTATTTAACTTCTATTCCACAGGTTTTCTGTGGATTTATTCTCCTTTCAAAAGATTAAATTCAGAAGCGTCAGAAGGTGGAATTCCCTCAAAGACTTCCATACAAACAGCCAGTTGCTATTTAGGAGATTTAGAATGAAGACAAAGATGAGAAAATCAATTCATTATAAAAAGTCAGATTTCTGAGTTTGGAAAAAAAACTCTGAATGTTGAAAAGAGCCGCGTGATAAAAACAGGAAGGACCCAGAAGAACACAACTGGACTGTAGCTGGAGTTCTGTCTCACAAGCCAACCCAGTCTCACGGCATTTCGTGTTGCACAGCACGATTTTAAAAGCAATGTATTTCTACTGGTAACGTGTTTCGTGCCTGCAGGCTGCAGCACGTCTTTTTCTCCGGTCGGGTCGAGGAAGACCGGAAGCTGTGTGGTTCATAAAAACATGTTCTTACTCAATATCAAGCCACAGTTATTGCTTTTATTTTAAATCGTATAAATTCGGACTTTTGTTGCTGTGAGGAAAATAAATGGCTCAGAGCCTCAGGATACTGAAATCTGTATTTCTAAATATTTCCTTCTAATTTGCCATTAATTAGCCGTGAGACTGGGTTGCACAAGCACGAGGTCACAGGTTGGGTCATGGACATTTATATTTGATTTAGTTACAAAAAGTATCTTTGTGTTCAACACCTGAACTCAAAGATTAAGAGGAGTGCGCCAATCTTTCTGCGCTGGCAGAGTGATCACAGGTTTAGCGAGGCTCCATGCTCTGCTGCACCACGGTGCTGGCGATCGCTTCCTGCAGCAGTACGGGATGAAGGCCTCGCCTGCAGCACGAAGGATATGTGAATCTGTCATGTGAATATAATGTGAATATAATGTGAATATAATGTGAATGTAATATATATATATATATATATAATGCAAGAGCTGGACACAAACAGGGGTTTCTGGTTCTTAACGGCTCTGATATTCCACTTCATCAATTAGCAAAATGCTAAATTAAAAAACGTTTTTCAATGTTTTTGGGGTGACTTTGAAACATCTGTCCAGGAGGGCCTGCACAAAAAGCAACACTAGGGTAACTATTTGTTAACCCTTTAAAGTAAACTAAAAAAAAAACTATTAAAAAAATGTACAAAAATAAAATAAACAAATAATAATAATTGTATTCATTATTAAAAAATTACAAAGTAAATAAAACAATAACAACAAGTATGTTTCATAATGACTTCAGAGTTTGATTGACAAAAAAAAGAAAAACTATATTAGTAGATTGTAATTTATAAAACGTTTCATAAATCCAAAATATCTTTCTCGCCACTTAACTGCAAGGATCTGATGCTTTACTTTGTGCTATGTGATGAGCATGGAGGATTGAGAACATGTTTGGTGAAAATGAAATTGATATTTTGATATAATTAGTTATTTTTAATGCACAAATGTCAAAAAATGCTATTCTTTACTTTAAAAAAAAATGTTATACACCATTAATGATTATTATTCAAAATATAATCTGCAGAATAATCAATTATAACATGTTTGCAATGTTAGGAGTGCATGGAGCTTTCTTTTAAAGTGTATTAAATGACAGAGACAGAACTAAACCTGGAGAAGCAGCGTTCAGGTACTATGCTCCAAACATCTGGAACAGACTCCCAGAAACCTGCAGGTCCGCTGCAGCTCTGACTACTTTCAAATCCAGCAGGAAGACTTTTCTCTTTGTCGCTGCTTTTAATTGAACTATTCACATCTTAAACTGCACTGTAACTTTTATCCATGTATTTTTTCTTTTAATGTTTTAAATTTAAACGTAATTAAACTCCATGACATTATGAGAGGGACGGCTCGAAAGTAGGATATTTGGGATATCCGTCGTAGCCAGGGGTTACGATCAGTTTTTGGGTGATTTGTACTGAGGAACAAGTATCAATCACCGACGGGGGGAAAATAGTGTTTTGGTAACACGGGGTGTTCAGGTAACACGGGGTGTTCAGGTAACACGGGGTGTTCAGGTAACACTTAAAGACTGTGAGCAAAACATGGTGAAAACAATCTAAATGAACAATCGGGACGGAAATGTTCAGATTTCCAAAGGGAGGTTCTGTGAATAAATTAAAAATCAAGAACCGAAATAATTCAACTATTCATATCTTAGACTGCACTGTTATCTTTTAATGTTTATTTTATTAGCTTTTCTTTTAATGACTGATTTTAAATGTTTTTTGTTTTTCTTTTAATGTTTATTTTATTATCTTTTACTGTTTTTAAATGCTTTGTCTGAATGTCTTTCATTTTTGTAAAGCACCTTGAATTGCCTGGTGCTGAAAGGTGCTATATAAATAAACTTGCCTTCAATGCAATATATCTTCAACAATAAATCCACTCGGCTCTGTCCTGATCTCTCAGTCTGTTTCTTTTATTATTATGTCTAGAACTTTTTTTAATTGTCTTTTTCACGCTAAAGGAAACTAATGACCACAACTCTGGTGAAGACAAGCTTTAAGTGGTCCTTTTTAAGGAGTCCCTGTAGAGATATTCATGTTTTACAGATCTTTTTAAAGACGCCCTATAATGCTGATTGGGCTTTTCCCTCTCCTGTAGTGTTTCATAGGTTTTAGTGCATGTCAACGGTCTGCAAAGGCTAAAATCCCTGTGTTCCCTCCAGAGCACACGTGTCAAACTCAAGGCCCGGGGGCCAAATCAGGGCCGTGGTGGATTTAATTTCGGCCCGCAGGATAATTTCTAATCACTCTTAGATCTGGCCCTCCGGTATATTGCAGCACACCTTCCCTCCATCCTGAGGGTCTCCTCCGCTCAGAGCCGGACCCCAAACATCGATGACCTGCACCCTGATGAGACGCCAAGTGTCTGAGCTAGCATCACAGAGCAGCACACTGAGTTTAATGGATGCTTCCTTCTGCACTTCCTCTCAGGACAGCAGGGCATGTTTGGTTTCTCTCTGAGGGGATAGTTTTGTTGAAGCTGTTGTTGGCCTGTGGGGAAATGTACTCTGGAGAAGTGACTCTGGAGGAGCTGCAGATAGAGCCATGAGAAATGAATGCAGCTGATTATTTAATATTTAATGTTGTTTTTATAGGCAATAATTTAAGCTTTGTTAGTTCCAGGTTTAATATGTGCAATAAGTTCATTTCAATACGTTCTGCAATAAACATTGAACCAGTCCGGCCCTCGAATAGTACCCATTTTTGATGTTGGCCCACTATGTTTGATCCCCCTGATACAGAGGGAGTTTCTCTCCCACACAAACGCATGGAGACATGTCCCAGTAGAGACATTACACTACATTGCATTTAGCTGACGCTTTTATCCAAAGCGACTCACAATAAGTGCGTTCGACCAACAAAATACAAACTTGAAGAAAACAGAATCATAAAGTACATCAGGTTTCATAGAGCCAAACATTTCAAGTGCTGCTCAGCTGGCTTTAGAGGAGCCAGTCCTTTGTTAGTATATAAGTGCTTTGTTAGTAGTTCTATCCTCGAGGTGGAGTCGAAGGAGATGAGCTTCAGTCTGGAAGGTGTGTGAGCTTTCTGCCGTCCTGATGTCAATGGGAGCTCGTTCCACCATCTTGGAGCCAGGACAGCAAACCCACGTGTTTCTGCTGATGGGAACTTGGATCCCCCTCGCAGCGAGGGTGCAGCGAGTCGTCTGGCTGATGCAGAGCGGAGTGCACGTGCTGGGGTGCACGGTTTGACCATGTCCTGGATGTAGGAAGGGCCAGATCCATTCGCAGCATGGTACGCAAGCACCAGGGTCTTGAAGTGGATTCTAGCAGTTACCGGAAGCCAGTGGAGGGAGCGGAGGAGCGGCGTGGTGTGGAACATTCAGGAAGGTTGAAGAGCAGACGAGCCGCTGCATTCTGGATGAGCTGCAGAGGTCGGATGGCTCATGCAGGGAGACCAGCCAGGAGGGAGCTGCAGTAGTCGAGGCGTGAGGTGACGAGAGCCTGGACCAGAACCTGCGTGGCTCTCTGGGTCAGCTGGGGACGCGTCCTCCTGATGCTGTAGAGCGTGGATCTGCAGCAGCGGGTTGGAGCAGCGATGTTTGCAGTGAAGGACAGGTTGTTATCTAGGATCACACCCAGAGTCCTTGCAGTCTGAGTCGGGGAAACAACAGAGGGGCCGATGTTGATAGTCAGGTCGAGAGAGGGACAATCTTTTCCCGGAAGGAAAAGCAGTTCAGTTTTGTCAAGGTTGAGCTTGAGGTGATGAGCAGACATCCACTGAGAGATGTCAGCTAGACGAGCAGAGATGCGTGCGACGACCTGGGTCTCTGAGCGGGGGAAGGGCAGGATTCATTGGGTGTCGTCAGCGTAGCAGTGGTATGAAAAACCATGCGGGCTAATGACTGATCCGAGCGAGTTTGTGTACAGGGAGAAGAGGAGAGGACCGAGAACAGAGCCCTGAGGGACCCCTGTAGTTAATTGACAAGGGTCGGACTCGGACCCTCTCCAAGTGACCCTGTAGGTGCGGTCTCTGAGGTATGAGGTGATGAGGGAAAGTGCAGAGCCTGAAACTCCAAGTTCTTGGAGAGCGAAGGAGGATCTGATGGTTTCACCGTGTCGCATGCAGCAGACAGGTCCAACAGGATGAGGACAGAGGAGAGGGAGGCCGCTTTAGTAGTGTGCAGTTCCTCAGTGACAGCAAGGAGGGCAGTTTCTGTGGAGTGACCTGCCTTGAAACCAGACTGGTGCGGATCCAGATATACTGATAAGAACCTGAACATGAGAGGGAGAGGGACTCTTCAAATATGATTGATTGAGATGAAATAAAGTTAACAAAGTCCATCATGCATACATCGAGTTAGTCATTGAGTGTTGTGTAATCTTTGATGAGTAACATAATATTAAACCCAGTCCTTTGTAAACCGCTGCAAGAGACATATTAAACCCCGAGCACTGCCGCGCTGAAACATTATGACCCTCTCATCGAAAACTACATCTCACAAGATAACATTGACCGCATCTTGAACTTTATAATTCGCCCTTCCCCAATATGACATTTTGCAGTGTGCTTTGAACGTGTCACCCAGGGACGGGTGGCGCAGTGGTCTGTGCGTTTGATCATCAGATCAAGGGGGCATTGGGGAACTCCAGTTCGAAACCCGCTCCCGCCCCACTGCGTCAGGCCGTTGTGTCCGTGGGACACTTCACCCGGATTTGTGGGGATTGCCCACAGTATTGAGTATGTAAGTCGCTTTGGAGAAAAGCGTCTAACATGTAATGTAAAAGAGTCATTTAGTCGTTCAGTTTGTGCACTTCAGCTTTATTCAAAGTTCTTCACCAGGTAAACACTGCATTAGTATAATAATCTACACGCACCCAAACAAATATAGAAAAAATAACCCTAAGTTAGTTGTTTTTTACATTTAGCTAAATACACAGAAAACAGGAAAAGTTTTTTTGAACACAGACGATGTGCTTTTTACCCAGCAGCCACCGGGACAGCCAGGAAGAGAGACAGGTCCGCTGCTGATACGTCTAACCAGATATATAATATATAGTCATGTATATTATATATATATATATATCTCTGTAACAGTCTGCATCACACACAGCAGAGGACAACAGGTGCATTATTTACAGTATCTGAAGCAGAGGGAAAACCCAGCACTGATAAAAACATGATTTGTTATAAATGTACAGAAACACTCAAAGAAACAGAGCGGGGAATTCACACGGAGAGGCTGCGGCCGCGCTTCACATGAGATAAAGAAATTTATATTAGAGCGCAAACACACATAACTCTGCAGCAAAAAGACATTTAACATGAATTATTGCTGATTGGAAAAGGAAGACCAGGATTTGTAAAAACAGATAAATTACTTTATTTCCTATTTCTATGTATTTTTGAATGATATATTAGAAACTGATATGTAGGGGAGCTTTCATAAATGTACATCTCATATGACTCAACCGTCACCGCATCCCATAATAATAGAGTTTGAGCGTCACCTGCTACAATCACTGCCGTCAGGGTCAGACCAACCTTCATATTTTACATGTATGTTAACGTTTATACACACACGCATGTAAGTCTGTTACTGTGTGAATTTAACTGTTTTTGCAAGAGAGATAAAGAGCTGCATATTTCCAAATTGTAATCCGAGCAGTTAGCTTAGCATTAGCCTAGCATTAGCCTAGCCTCCTTTGTGAATTCCCCCCCGAGTGTGTTCGTGTTGAAATCGTCTGTTTGATGCTAAAATCGGCTAACGGTCAGATTTTAACCCCCGGCTGTGTGTGATTGGTCGTCATCATGAACGACAGGCCCCTCCCCCACGGCGCCTTGCTCAAAGGCAACAAGGAAACAAGTGCACGGGAAGGCCTCTGACAGGAAGGTGAGGCGAGGCGGTGCGAGGAGGAAACGCCGCCGGGGCCGATGGGAAATAATGCTCTATGTTTTATTTGAGGTCCAGCACCATGGTGGCCGGGTTCTCCAGGTACTCCTTCCACAGGTTGGAGAACCGGCTCATGGTGGCGCCGTCGATGACGCGGTGATCCGCCGACCAGCTGACGTTCATGATGTGAGCCGGGACCACCTGGCCGCCGGCATCGAACCGGGGCAGCACCTGAGGAAATGAGAAACTTTTTAATTAGATTTCAATTTTTTTTTCACGTATTTTTTATTTGTATTATACATTTCATTTTACTGAGCAGTTTATTTTAAATTAGATTCATATATTTTATGAATTGTAAGGTGTCCTTGGGAGTTTTGAAAGGGGCCTCTAAATAGAACAAATTATTATTAATATTATTAATTAGATATACATTTTTTACAGTATTTATATATTTAATTATATCATTCATTTTACTGAGCAATTTTTTTTTAATTAGGTTCATAAATGTTGCTCTTCTCGGTCAACTTTAACATTTTATTAAATATATTTTGCATTTAAGATAAGATGTACTTTATTGATCCCAATTAGGGAAATGTTTGCATTGCAGCAGCATAAAGGGACATGGCATTGTACAATAGAGAAATTAAAAGAATTAAACAATCCAAAATGTAAATATCTCAAATAGAAATAAAATAGCATTATACATTAAAACAGCGGTGTACCACAGGGCTGTGTATTAGGACCTCTGTTTTGTTGCCATCCTACGTTAAGTGAATAACTTAAACAAAATTATTCTCCCAATAATCTATGTATGAAATGTCCTTGATTGATTTCCAATTGTTGGTTTAATCTAATGTTTTAAATACTTTGTCAAACCAACAATGGTGAACCTTTGAATATTTGATTTCCCGGGAATGTTTGAGACCCACCTGGATTTTTCCCAGCGCTCCGATGGCGACTTCTGGAGGAAGAATGACTGGTTTGGCGTACGTTCCTCCGATCTGTAAAACACAAGTGTTAGAAAAATATCACTGGTCCCCGGCTCTCACAATGTTGACTTTTTCTCAAAATGATGATTTTTTTCCTCAAAATCATGACTTTTTCTCCAAATGTTTTTTTTCAAAGAATTATGACTCTAAAAAAATCTGACTTTCTCAAAATCTCCAAGAATTCTGACCCTCTCCAGAATGGAAGTACTCATCACATACAGAGCATCAACTAGTTTCCTGAGCAGTGTCCTTCACATGCTGATATCCAGAGAGGGAGTCACACAGTCACAAGATGGAGGAACAGAAAGCAGTATCAATGTTTACTTCAGATTAGCTCCACGTCAGAAATGAGCATGCTTGATGTCTCTCTCCATAGAGGCTGAGTCATCATGTTCATCACATAGCTATCATCTGCCTCAAACAGTCCTGATGCTCTTCTGGGTCCTCACACATCCTGTCATGTTCACAGCTAGTTGATACCTTTGTAGCATGCTACTCTCATGTTGGAGGAGGACACTCAGGATTCTCCCTACAGCAGGGAACCCGTCAGATCTGCAGCAGGTTCTGCTTCAGGTTCTTGTACTCACCGATCCGATGTTCGACAGAGTGAAGGTTCCTCCGGTGAGCTCGTTGGTTCCCAGCTGTCCGGCGGTACCGAGCGCCTGCAGCCGGTTCAACTCCTGAGCAATCTCGAAGACGCTGAGCAGCTGCAACGTTCTTCACGTTGGGAACCAGCAGACCCTGACTCGTGTCCATCGCCAGCCCGATGTTGTGAGACGCCTGTAAATATATAAATATTAACCTGATGTAAAACTGGAGCCAACAATAAAAAAAAATTAAAAAAATGTATTAAATAATATAAAAGGGTGATGGAGCCAATAAAACAATATTTAGTAACACATGAATAAAAGATAAATAATACATAAATAATTAAGTATAGAGTATATAATGACCCTGCTGCAGGAGCATGGTAGATAGGAGTGCGTACCTTGTAGGTGATGTTCTGGCAGCCCTCGTCCAGCGACGCGTTGAGGACGGGGAAGTGAAGCAGGCCGAGGGAGGCAGCCTGCACCAATCAGAGCGCAGCGTTAGCACCAACACACACCACTTTAACCAATCAGCTTTGAGGAGAGGAGTACCTTCCAATCCAACTTTTAAAACAGCACATTTAAAAACAACAGTTGACCAAAGTGCTGTACATCGATAAATATATGAAAAGCAGCAGAAATACATTCAGACAAAACCGATAGGACGAAAAACAAATGTCAAAGCACGAGACGATGAAACCGTACTTATAGCCACGGACTGAAAACTCTCGTACACGATGTAAAAGCAAAGACGGACAACTCTTATACGTGTTGTGCAAAAGCACGGGAGAACAAGTAGATCTTTCAAATGGATTCTAAACGTTAGTGAAGTCACCTTGATGAAGAAGGGCATGAAGCTGAGTCTGACGCCCCGGCTCTCACACAGAGGCTTCAGCTCCTTCCTCAGCGCTGCCAGCCGGCTCAGCTCCACCTCGTCACAGTAGCCGAAGTGAGGGATCCGCAGCGCCGCCGTCATTGTGCGCACCATCGCACGGTGGAAACCTGGGAATACATTCATATAACTATATATAATTATGTACATTATATATACACTCAAGATTCAAGGCTTTTATTGTCATGTGTACATAGCTACAGTTTAGATATGACAATGAACGTCTGAGGTCACAGGCTCCTCCAACAGAGCAACACAATAACACAGATACAATGGAGCAAGTAAATAGAATAAAATAGAATATAGTAGAAATAAAATAAATCTATTGTATGCACCATCACACATTGGATACCTGAAACAGATATACACACACACCTTTATTTATATCAATTGTGTGTACCGCCGCACAGTGGAAACCTGGGAAATATGTTAGTATACAGCAGGGGTCGGCAAGTAAGTTTAGCCTTGGGCCAAAACATTTCTGAGCCACCAGATGGCGGGCCAGAACATAATCAAAGGCTAATTTAAGTGATTGATTGTTAAAATGGCTGCAGTTATGACCCAGTGGAAAGCCCTTACCGGCTGGCCTCGTTAAATCAAAGAGGTTACTTTCTGTTGGCTGGGCAGTGAACTTTACACACCGTCTTACACTGAACAAAAATATAAATGCAACACTTTTGTTTTTGCTCCCATTTCTCATGAGAGGAACTCAAAGATCTAAAACATTTTCTATAAACACAAAATAACCATTTCTCTCAAATATTGTTCACAAATCTGAAACAATGTGTGAGAGTGAGAACTTCTCCTTCGCCGAGATAATCCATCCCACCTCACAGGTGTGGCATATCAAGATGCTGATTAGACAGCATGGTTATTGCACAGGTGTGCCTTAGGCTGGCCACCATAGAAGGCCACTTTGAAACGTGCAGTTTTGCTTTATTGGGGGGGTCTGGGGGGGGTCCGAGATCCAGCCAGTATCTGGTGTGAGGGGTAGGGTTAGGGGTAGGGGTAGGGTAATGTTGTGAATCGAGTGGCCCGTGGTGGGGTTATGGTATGGGCAGGCGTATGTTATGGAGGACGAACACAGGCCACTCGATTCACAACATTACCCTACCCCTTACCCCTCACACCAGATACTGCCTGGTTCTCGGACCCCCCCAGACCCCCCCAATAAAGCAAAACTGCACGTTTCAGAGTGGCCTTCTATTGTGGCCAGCCTAAGGCACACCTGTGCAATAATCATGCTGTCCTGATCAGCTTCTTGATATGCCACGCCTGAGAGGTGGGATGGATTATCTCGGCAAAGGAGAAGTGCTCACTATCACACATTCTTTCAGATTTGTGAACAATATTTGAGAGAAATGGTTATTTTGTGTTTAAAGAAAATGTTTTAGATCTTTGAGTTCATCTCATGAAACATGGGAGCAAAAACAAAAGTGTTAAGTTTATATTTTTATATATGGCCAGGTCAGGCCATAAACCCTAGTATCAACATACGACTCCATTATCACATTCCTTACGGGAGATGAGAAGCAGGGATGGTCGTAAATGTCAACACACAGAATAAGTTAAATGTGTAGTAAAGACAGAATTAATCCCCAACACACATCATATTCTATTGACATGTATAGACTTCTTGCATTATTATTTGTATGTTATTATATATGTTGCGTTGTGGGAGGAGCTCGGGTCCGGAGAATGCCACTGCCATGTCTGCTCTGTAGCTGCTGAGCATCTGATGATAACATGATGAGGTAGATGCACAGGTGAGTGTCTGACCTTTGAGCGGCTCCGTGACGTCCTTCCCGGTGAACACGGGTCTGGGGATGGCTGCCGGGATGGGGAGGGCGGGTTTTGCTGCAGGGGGGCTGGGGGGGGGCGGTCACAGCAGGGAGGGGAGGCTGGATCTCCTGGAACATCGTCGTGGGGATGATGGCGCCCGTCTGCTTCGCCAGGAAGTTCAAGATGTCTTCCTTCAGGATCCGTCCGTCACGACCCGTCCCAACAACCTCACTGAGCTTAATCTGAGGGGGGGGGCGGAGTGAGAGGATAAGGGGCGGGACATCTCTAAACCTGGTTGACCAATCACAACAGAGGCTCTGGTTTCAGACAGAGGGTGAAAAGAGGGTGCTGCAGCAACATATATCAACAGGTCTCAGATATATCCTGAGCCTGTCTCTGATTGGCTGAAACACCAAACAGGTCATTGCAGCCATTACCCTAACCCCCTCTGTTTCAGCTCTGTTTCAAAAGTGCTGGATTCTCTGTCTGTTACTTTAGATGAAAATAAGGACCCACTCCCCACGCCCCTCTGAGAGACATGAAGAAGAGGGGGACACATGGTTATTTAAGAGAGACATGAGAGGGGGACACATGTTGATGTAGAGAGACATGAAAGAAGAGGGGACACATGTTGGATGTTAGAAGAGACATGAAGAAGAGGGGACACAATGTTGATGTAGAAGAGACCATGAAGAAGAGGGGAACACATGTTGATGTAGAGAGTCATAGGGGAAAGAGGGGACACCGTTCTGATGTAGAATAGAGGGGACACATGTTTATGTAAGAGA
>JAMFTG010000823.1:0-37500 GCA_023974075.1 Chaenocephalus aceratus
TACATAACAGCTTTCAGACCATTCGGCTTGATTAGGCGTTGATGTGTAATGTGTTTCAAGTGGGAAGACATACGGACTGATGTGATGGATGAGGGCGGAGGAAGGAACGAGGGGCAGAGAGTTGAGCTTTAGATTGATATCATTAATTAATAAAGTATGCCGATTGATCGATGTCAAATATTCAGATGCGTGGAAGTCACAATATTCAAAAGTGCTGCAACTAACCACATTTTTTTTTTTTTACCAAATGATTTTGTCCTATTACTTTTTGGAATCAGTTCCGAATATATATATTTTAGATCCTGAGGAAATGTGGTTTTGTTTTTCAGTTGCCTCACTTTAGAATATCAATCAATCAATGTTTATGTATAGCCCAATGTCACACATTTGGTCTCAGTGGACTTCACAGTGTGTACGAATATCAGTATGACGATACGACACCCTCTGTCCCTTAGACCCTCTGTCCTCAGACCCTCTGTTAGACCCTCTGTCCTCAGACCCTCTGTCCTTATACCCTCTGTCCTCAGACCCTCTGTCCTTAGACCCTCTGTCCTCAGACCCTCTGTCCTTATACCCTCTGTCCTCAGACCCCCTCTGTCCTTAGACCCTCTGTCCTAGACCCTCTGTCCTCAGACCCTCTGTCCTTATACCCTCTGGTCCTTATACCCTCTGTCCTCAGACCCTCTGTCCTCAGACCCTCTGTCCTCAGACCCTCTGTTCTCAGACCCTCTGTCCTTAGACCTCTGTCCTCAGACCCTCTGTCCTCAGACCCTCTGTCCTTAGACCCTCTGTCCTCAGACCTTCTGTCCTCAGACCCTCTTTCCTCAGACCCTCTATCCTTAGACCCTCTGTCCTCAGAACCCTCTGTCCTCAGACCCTCTGTCCTTAGACCCTCTGTCCTCAGACCCTCTGTCCTCAGACCCTCTGTCCTTAGACCCCTCACATCGTACCAAGGAAACACTTCCAGAGAAAACCCACAGTTTAAGGGAACATGGGAGAAACCTCAGGGAGAGCAGCAGAGGAGGGATCCCTCTCCCAGGACGGACAGACTGCAATAGATGCCGTGTGTAAATCCAAGATATATACATGTTACAGCATATAGACCGAATGTTAGGAAATGCATGTGTCTGTAATGAGAAGATTAATCCACGAGGATATCAGCTACAATCCTGTGGAGCCATCAGGGAAGTAGCATGATGAGGTTCAGCCACGACTCGAAGTCCAGGACTCAGATCCAGGACTCAGGATAGATATACTATGAATACAATATTTAAATAACTAAGTATAATTACAATGTCCAATAAAGATCAAATAAAATGTGACTTATTAAGGCTTGATTGTGAACAAGTGGGAAGACATAAACACAGACTAATGTGATTGGTGAAGGGAGGAGAAAGGAATGAGGGGCAGAGGGTTGAGCTTTTATATTCACATATATATTATATTATATGCATATTGTTTCATGAGATCTTTTGATATTGCACGAGTTGTATTTCCTGGTTTTATTGGCTTGCATATGATCCTGTGATATTGTGACAATCCAGCTGTTGTGCAGAGTCTCTTAGCATTTAATTTATTTATTCACAAGGCACCAAAATAAGCTATAGGAAGCGAGAGACAATGAAAAGACAAGTGTTGCTTGAGGCGCTTTGTAACGACAGACAAAGACACTTCTTAGCCTGATTAAAATAATTCTCATACTCCTTGTGAAGCTGACCGTTGAGCGGCCCAGACCAAGCAAGGAGGCAGAGGCAGAACGTCCAAAATATAACCCGACGTGGGCATTTATTAAAACCATGGGCACAAAGTTCACAGCCTCAATCCTGCGGTTTCTCCTTTCACACATCCTGCAGCCACAAGGATCTCACCCACACACACAGCCCTCTAACAGACAGGGCAACAGAGCCTAAATACACACCCTCCAATCAGCAACACAAGACACAGGTGAGGGGGGAGGAGACACCACAGGACACCAGGTGCACACAATCATCAGCCACAGACAACATATACTGTGCAATCACGCTAATTAGAGATGTCCCGATCCAATCACGTGATCGGGGATCGGAGCCGATCACGTGATTTTCAAAAAATCGGGGATCGGGAGAAAAAAAATCGGGGATCGGGATTTATTTTTTTTAATAATTTTTTTTTTTTATTATTTAATGTTACAAAACAAAAATGACGATGTTCACGTCTTAAAGTCATCCTGAGGACTTAGTTTTTGGTTTAAAATTATACAACATCATGTATGTGTTGCTTTCTTTGGGCTTGTTTTCAGACCTGGTTGCTTATTTCTCTGAAATCTGGCAACAGAGTGGGCGCAGTGTCTAATAGTAGCAGCAAGCTAACGAGAGGCTACGTCCAGCTGGTGACTCGGGAGTCGGGACAGAGCAAATGTCAGGAGTTTGGAAGTATTATAAAATTGAAAGCGAAGGCAGTGTAACAGCCAGATGCAATGTTTGCAATGCGGAGGTTCCGCGTGGTGGAAAGAACAGAGCTACGTTCAACCAGACCAATCTAACACCTGAGAAACAAACACCAACAACAACACGGCGAGTACACAGCAGCCACTCAGGGAACGGCACTGAAACAACCGACACTTTCAGAGACTTTCAAAAGGAAAGAGAAACTGCCCCAGAACAGAGAAAAGGCCAAAACAATAACAGCCAAGATAGCTGAACTCATCGCGTTGGATGACCAGCCGTTATCTGTTACCTTTTTTTTCTCTTAATGCATTGCATAAAGATCGGATCGGGAAAAATCGGTATCGGCAGATTGTCAAAATCAAATGATCGGAATCGGATCGGGAGCAAAAAAAGGTGATCGGGACATCCCTAACGCTAATAAAGTGCCCTAAGTTCCCTTCGTCACACTCCTAAAACCTTTCTGTCAACCCCTCCTAATGTATACACTGTATATGCTCTAATTCTGTGGAGAAGAGCAGCTCACAGCATATTTTTCATATTATTTAGTCGCAAATCCTGACGGTGTGTTGAAACTAGTTTATTAAATGGCTGTAAATCTATTTTCGAAGCTGCACCTAAGACTGTTGCGAGCGAACGCTGATTTCGAAGCAATTTAGAAATTAAAGTCAATATAATTACAAACCTTTCAACCTTTGTGTGCAACAACTGAACTTGTAAAGTCACGTGTCTGCTCATCACAGCGGACTATTCACTAATGGTGGAATATGAATGAGGATGTCCAACGTGTTTCTCCACAAAGAGACTTCCTTTATTTAATGAAAGACCGGAGATCAATAGTGTTTCCAGGAAGGAAGGGTCATTGTTATTTTCTGATGCCTCTACTTTGGTAATGTCTTCTATTCAATACCAGAAGGTAAGTGATTAACATTCCCCCACCTGTCTAGATGATGAGGTTTACACAGCTATACTTTAAAGAGTCCTCTCCTGCTGATGTTCAGGTGTATATCAGTATGTAGTGTCTCTACTTTAAAGAGTCCTCTCCTGCTGATGTTCAGGTGTATATCAGTATGTAGTGTCTCTACTTTAAAGAGTCCTCTCGTGCTGATGTTCAGGTGTATATCAGTACGTAGTGTCTCTACTTTAAAGAGTCCTCTCCTGATGATGTGCAGGTGTATATTAGTACGTAGTGTCTCTACTTTAAAGAGTCCTCTCCTGCTGGTGTTTCAGGTGTATATCAGTATGTAGTGTCTCTACTTTAAAGAGTCCTCTCCTGCTGATGTTCAGGTGTATATCAGTACGTAGTGTCTCTACTTTAAAGAGTCCTCTCCTGCTGATGTTCAGCTGTATATCAGTATGTAGTGTCTCTACTTTAAAGAGTCCTCTCCTGCTGATGTTCAGCTGTATATCAGTATGTAGTGTCTCTACTTTAAAGAGTCCTCTCCTGCTGATGTTCAGGTGTATATCAGTATGTAGTGTCTCTACTTTAAAGAGTCCTCTCCTGCTGATGTTCAGCTGTATATCAGTATGTAGTGTCTCTACTTTAAAGAGTCCTCTCCTGCTGATGTTCAGGTGTATATCAGTATGTAGTGTCTCTACTTTAAAGAGTCCTCTCCTGCTGATGTTCAGGTGTATATCAGTACGTAGTGTCTCTACTTTAAAGAGTCCTCTCCTGTTGATGTTCAGGTGTATATCAGTATGTAGTGTCTCTACTTTAAAGAGTCCTCTCCTGCTGTTGTTCAGGTGTATATCAGTACATAGTGTCTCTACTTTAAAGAGTCCTCTCCTGCTGATGTTCAGGTGTATATCAGTATGTAGTGTCTCTACTTTAAAGAGTCTTCTCCTGCTGATGTTCAGGTTCATATCAGTATGTAGTGCCTCTACTTTAAAGAGTCCTCTCTTGATGATGTTCAGGTGTATATCAGTATGTAGTGTCTCTACTTTAAAGAGTCCTCTCCTGCTGATGTCCAGGTGTATATCAGTATGTAGTGTCTCTACTTTAAAGAGTCCTCTCCTGCTGATGTTCAGGTGTATATCAGTATGTAGTGTCTCTACTTTAAAGAGTCCTCTCCTGCTGATGTCCAGGTCTATATCAGTATGTAGTGTCTCTACTTTAAAGAGTCCTCTCCTGCTGATGTTCAGGTGTATATCAGTATGCAGTGTATCTACTTTAAAGAGTCCTCTCCTGCTGGTGTTCAGGTGTATATCAGTATGTAGTGCCTCTACTTTAAAGAGTTCTCTCCTGCTGATGTTCAGGTGTATATCAGTATGTAGTGTCTCTACTTTAAGAGTCCTCTCCTGCTGATGTTCAGGTGTATATCAGTATGTAGTGTCTCTACTTTAAAGAGTCCTCTCCTGCTGATGTTCAGGTGTATATCAGTATGTATTCAATGTTCTATAGATATAGCAACCACCTCTTTATCTTGAACTCTTGAATCCATGGTAATCGCGTCTTAAAAATCAATATTATTGAGAAACCCCTTTTCTTACATCAGTAAACTCTCCTCATCAAATCAAATCAAACTTTATTTGTAATGCCCAACATCACACAACACGTCAGTGGGCTTTACAGATAAAACACAAACATTGTATATGATGGAGTTACAGCAAAATGAGAAGATCGCATCATCTTTCTCGTTCTCCGTCCTTTCCTTCCTCCCCACGTTCCGCTCAGGTCTCTCCTCTGAGTTCCCCCCCTTAGCATCGCCCTAAATCATGCATGTTGGAAGCATGTCGTGCTCATCCTGCAGCTTCATTAAACATACGAGGCCCTTCATTACTGGCGGGCTTATTAGCCTGAGGAAGTGCTGAGGAAGAGTCCTTCTGAGGGAGGGCGTCCTCTCACTCATTCTCGTGATCATCCATTCTGAGCCGAAGCCATCAATCCCGTCTGCAGCCTCCCTTTAAAACGTATATTTAACTCTGCGCTTATTGATTGTTTCAAATTGAATGCGTGTCAATTTGAGCGAGTGCTACAGTCATTTAAAAAGTGTTCAGTGTGCAGAACAGGCAGAGCATGGTCGCACAGCACAGAGAGAGACACCTGGAATATCCTCTCGCTGTGCCTGATTTAGGAGTTGTGTGTATTTTCCGATGTGTCGGATTTTCCTCATTGATATATTGCTGCTGCGTTAGTCCTGAAGGCTCATTTGAGGATGCTCCGCAGAAATGTGATATTAAACGGCAGCAACTAGAGATGTCCCGATCCGATCACGTGATCGGGGATCGGAGCCGATCACGTGATTTTCAAAAAATCGGGGATCGGGAGAAAAAAATCGGGGATCGGGATTTTTTATTTTTTTTTTATTATTATTATTTTTTTTATTATTTAATGTTACAAAACAAAGATGACCATGTTCACGTCTTAAAGTCATCCTGAGGCCTTAGTTTTGGTTTAAAATTACACAACATCATGTATGTGTTGCTTCTCTTGGGCTTGTTTTCAGACCTGGTTGCTTATTCCTCTGAAATCTGGCAACAGAGTGGGCGCAGTGTCTCATAGTAGCAGCAAGCTAACGAGAGGCTACGTTCAGCTGGTGACTCGGGACTCAGGACAGAGAAAATGTCAGGAGTTTGGAAGTATTATAAAATTGAAAGCGAAGGCAGTGTCACAGCCAGATGCAATGTTTGCAAGGCAGAGGTTCCACGTGATGGAAAGAACAGAGCTACGTTCAACACGACCAATCTAATACGCCACCTGAGAAACAAACAACAACACGGCGAGTACACAGCGGCCACTCAGGTAACGGCACTGAAGCAACCGACACTTTCAGAGACTTTCAAAAGGAAAGAGAAACTGCCCCAGAACAGTGAAAAGGCCAAAGAATAGCAGCCAAGATAGCTGAATTCATCGCGTTGGATGACCAGCCGTTATCTGTTTCCTTTGTTTTCTCTTAATGCATTGCATAAAGATCGGATCGGGAAAAATCGGTATCGGCAGATTGTCAAAATCAAATGATCGGAATCGGATCGGGAGCAAAAAAAGGTGATCGGGACATCCCTTGCAGCAACCACTGATATCCAGAAAGCTGGGTGTCTTTCGGTTGGAAACATCATTCTGCTCGCCTTTTAAGATAAGATCTGTTTTATTAATCCCAATTTGGGAAAAACACGTTTTGTTGCAGCATCATAAAACAAAATAAGGCATTGTACAACTTAAAAGATTAGAAATACACAATTCTATAATAGAAACATCTCAAAATAGAAATAAACCAGCATTCGAGAGTAAGACGAAGATATTCAGACGGCCGCGAAGATGACAAATCAATAAATTGCCAAATGAAAACACACATTGAAATCTGATCTTCCACAGAGAAGTGTGAAGTTTTAAAACTGCTTTGTGTTCAAACTGAAAAATGCAATGCTGTGTTATTGTTTCATTAACTTCCAATAAAAGAGATATAGAGGTATCTTGTCTCGGTATAGATCCTTCCAACACCTTGCAGAACCGTACAATCACAGCCAAGAGATCAAATATATGTTTTAGTTTTTCAATAAAAGCAATCTCGACTGAGTATTCAATTGCATGTTTTTTTTATAAAGTATAGTGTGAGAGCAGACAAAGTTAAAGATTGTTTTTAGTTCGTGGAAAAGGATATTTTCTTTTGTGGTGTGGCAAAGAAAAGTGTCCTCTATAGCTGCTTTTGTTAAGGCATTATCTGGTTTAGTCCTTGTTTATTTAAGAATGAAACAGAGGTATGATATGCATTTGAAATAGGATATCTAGAGGAGATATTGTTCCCAAAGTACCGACTAGCTAGTATGTCACAAAGGTTACATAAAGATGTTTGAAGAAGGACGAACAAGTGTTCGCCAAGCATCATCAAGTCTCTACTTCCTGTGAGCTTGCAGTAACTTGTATCGTACAACAAATCATTGTGAACATTAACGGTCAAACAACTCGCCTGATGTGGGAGTTTTCTAAGGCCCCGTCCACACGGAGACGGAAGCGATTTTGAACCGAAGTCGATTTAAAAAAAGTCTTCCGTTCACACGAAACCGCTCGAAACCGCTGGAGACGCTGTTGTACATATGCCGGGCCTGTACGTGTACTTTCGCCACAAAATACACCAAAAGCACAGAAGAACAGACCCCCCGAACATTGCTGATGGTTGTGGTCGAGGAGCAGTAGATTTTGCATCTGGAGCACGAACGCAACCCTGTGATCCGCCATTGTTGTGGTTGTTGGCGAAACGCATCAGCAATGACGCGGGGGGGGCAGGAGAGGTGGCGGGAGGCGGGGCTATTGCATCATTGATTCAGTACATATTGAGGCCCAAGCGTGTCATGTCGTCTCCAGACTTACCCACTTTGGGAGCCGGTTTCAAAGTGTATCGGTTTCGGGCTCCGAAGCCACGGCTCCGTTTCGGCCTTGTCTATACGATAGAGAACTTTAGCGGATACAACTGAAATCGTCTCCGTGTGGACGGGGCCTAAATGTCTAAATAATCCAGAGCATTTCCAGTTGTGTTGATTTAGTCCATGTAAACAAAGGTGTGAATTCCTGCTGTTTACATCTGAAAACATCAAACAAGTCATGTACACTTTATTCTACTAAATTGGGATCCTGCATAGTGTGCATGAGCTTCTTTCCTTTGTTTCCTTAAGCCACATTTTAAACAGACATTTCAAATGTGTTATCTTTCAATTTGTTAGTTTTACTCACAGTTATTACGACATGTTTGGTTTCTGAAGCTGCATTGATATTATGGGACTCGGTTAATCAAAAAAATATATATTTTCACATACATTCAAATAAGGAAATAGGCCTTTACAAGAGTCGAACGAAAGGCAAAACTCAAATAAGATGATAAACAATTTAGATGGTCTTTCTTTCTATTATATTTAAAGTTAATAAACTGTGTATTTGTGGTATCTTCCACACAGGTAGGATTTTCACGGCGGCCATGGCCGTCGTAGCCCCTCTGTCTGGCTGTTATGCCCCACAAATAATTGTACGTCCTACAGCCACCGTGGCCTTTGGGCGCCTCGCACTGTTAACATCTCGAAGTTGCTTTAAAAGCGACAGAATAGTATTTTCTGAACTGCGTTATGCACAACGGACGCGATGGCATGCGAATATTCTCATCGCTCTCACCGCTGGAGTTTCACCTCGGCTGTCAGCTGTGTTTACTCCTGTCATTCAAACGGAACGCGCTGGAGAGGGGGCGGGGCTTATTTCCATGTAAATACTGTGGTGGAAACCAACTACGACACAATTAACCTATTTTACAGTGATTTAATTGTAAGACACGTTTTTAAAGGATGCTGAAGTAACTACATACTGATACCGGTTAGTAAAAAACATGAATTAATGCTTTGACAAGTCTGCAGACAGACGGCAGGCGGAACATCTTTTAAAATGCGTGTTTGCTGAATGGATCAATCAGGCTAAACTAACCTGCAGCTGCTCCGTCCACACTCACAACAACGTCCTACAGACAGAATTAAAGCAACGATTGCATTCAGTTTCTGAACAGGAGTTGATTAAAGAGACTCTCGTACACACACACACACACACACACACACACACACACACACACACACACACACACACACACACACACACACACACACACACACACACACACACACACACTGCTGAATGATTTGTGTGCAGAGTTTGACCCTTGAAGGCTGTTTCTTCTGCTCTGAAATATATTTGTTACATATTAATAGCATTTTAGATTTTTTGATTTGATTCTGGATTTGTGAATGGGAGAAGTAGTTGATGAAAAACATACCAAACACTAATTATTCAAAGTAGAGTATTTTATTTTATATACGGTAATACTAAGGAGGCATAGTCCTATATGATGATATAATGTTTGACATTATTGATATTAAAAAAGTGATTTGTTTTCCATGTTGGTTTTTCGTGTGTTTTTCTTGTCAAAAAGTGAAGTTATTTATTTGTAAGCTCCAAATCCAAATGTTTCCCTCGATGGCCTTTGCGCCCTGAAAACATGTGTGACACCAAAGGCCAAATGGCCTTGCCCCTAACATGACGAAATTCCAAGCCTGTCTTCCACACAGGTTGCCCATAACGGTACGTCCACACAGCAGCTTTTCAAAAATCTTGAACATCTTGGAGGTGGGCGTGTCTGACAGCTTGGGGATTTTTTGCGACCAACAACCAATCACATGAATCTCCCGCCCCCGACATACAAAGCACAAAACCCCGGGGATTTAATGCGAGCAATATATATATATATAAACTCCCCAAACAGGCGAAACCCTACCAGTTTCCCCCACTGCCTCTGCCACCTCCCTCCATGCTGGCTCCTCCGGTTTGTATCCCGTTAATAGTTCTGGTCGTAAAGAACCGGGTGATTTGCTCCCGTAACTTCTCGTTTGGAATATGAGGAAATGAACTGCGGTCTGGTTCTCCCTGCTTACACGCGGTTTGATTGGCTAGCGCTTCTACTGTCAGATTTGCATAAACGTGTTTGATTGGCTGGCGCTTCCAGCTCAGCTTCCAAAGTTGAACATTGCTCAACTTTTGAATCCTGGACATCTTCGCTTCGCTCCCCCACAATGCAGTTCGGCGAAAAGCGAGGCAAAGTGACGTCATCCCCATTCAAAGTCA
Source organism: Chaenocephalus aceratus (assembly GCA_023974075.1). NCBI lineage: Eukaryota > Metazoa > Chordata > Actinopteri > Perciformes > Channichthyidae > Chaenocephalus > Chaenocephalus aceratus. The sequence continues at coordinate 10,012 of JAMFTG010000823.1, forward strand.
ACGGGCAGAGAAGCGTTGGAAGATTCGTCTAAAGCTGCTGTGTGGACGTACCGTAACTGTGTCTCTTAAATGCTTGCACCATGGGATTTGTAGTCTTTTATATTCCCTTGACTACACTGCTCAAAGCTAGGTGACAATATGTGTCACAAACCCCCCCAAAACTGGCTTTAACAATGTTCTGTCACTATCAAGATGTCAATGTGAACAATAGGTTTCAGTTGTGTGTAAGTGTTGGGGTGAAAGCAAGGTCACTCCTAAGGTAGTGATACACATGCAAAGGTAATGAACGTTGTCTTTGTGGTGTCTTCCCAGGGTGTCCGCGGGGTTATCCAAAGTTGATAAATTAGCGAAAATGAAGGCTATTAAAAAGTATTAAAGCGCATTTTCCAAGGTATTACATTTTGTAGCTTGTTTTCAATAAGTACATGAATGGTCCCGAGAGGTTGTGTTCTGCAGTCTGCCTGAATGTAATCACGGCGTAGGCGTGTAGTGAGATTCTGTGTAGTTTATTTATGGCATCCCGTTGGGTTTGACGTCATCTGAAGGTCCGTTTATGCCGGTTGTTAAACAACATCGTTATGGGGAAATGCAAGTCTGCGTCCAAATGGTTGGAAGATAAGGAGGAAGGACGATCAATACTGTGTATAGTCAATGTGAGGTGAAGTGTGTCGCCAAGGTAACCGGTTAAAACTCCAAGTGGCGATGAGGTCTTGAAGTGTACAGAAAGGGTCTTAAAAAAGGTCTTCCATCTGACTTCAGGATTCCTGCTTCCACACATAACTATGACTCTTAAAGGCACCATGGGATTTGTAGTCTTTTATAATCCCTTGACTACAGAGATCAACACTATAGCCGCGTTCACACTGCGGTACTTTTCCCACAAAGGTTCATGCGAACTTAGTTCATGCGAACTCTTTAGTTCTCATGAACTAAGTACAGATCGCGTTCACACCAGAAAAAGTCCCTGGGGGTGGATTAGGCAAATGAAGCCGCTGACGTCACTTCTTCTTCTTCTGCTTTGGGTTTACTGGCAGGCCGCAAACCACTTCACGGCGTATACTGCCGCCCGGAGTCCCCGTCCGGAAGTCCCCGGAGTTGGGGAAGGCTTCAGTAGAAGCTGCTGGGAGTCCCAGCAGCTTCTACTGAAGCCTTCCGAGTAAATCGCCAGAACGCCGACACCTCCTCATCTCCACCGCTCCCATGTTTTATTTTGTGTTGCCATAAGTTAGTCTCTCTGCGTTTCTGAGCTGGGCTAATGCTAATAATGCTAATGCTAATAATGCTAATGCTAATAATGCTAATGCGAGGATAATAAAATGGCGGCTTCACAAAACTTTTTGGGAGTTTTACGGGGCGTGGTTTGCAATCCGCCCAGCCAATCAGGAATATAGCTCTTTTCTCAAAAAAGAGCCGCTCGAAAGTCCCTGCTCTCTAGCAGGGACTTTCGAGCGGGGAAAAAGGTTCGCATGAACTACTTTCAGTACCGGCTCTTTTTGGTGTGAACGCGATCATGAACTAAGTTCGCTTGAACCTTTGTGGGAAAAGTACCGCAGTGTGAACGCGGCTATTGTGACAATATTTGGCCTTGTCACAAAAACAAACTGGCATTCTGTCTCGATCGACATGAATACCAACGTGCACGGTACAGCAGGTTTCAGTTTAATTTAAATGTTTTCTTGTCGGTGGTAAAACACAAAAGCGCTAGTATAGTGAAGCAAAGAAAACACATCAACACGTAGAAACAAAACTGCTGATCAGTGCTTTCTTTAAACTTGCATTTCAGGTTTATTTGTATTTCTTTCTTTCCTCTCCAGCGCCCCTCCACTTGCTCACATGTGTCTCATTTGTTTAGGCTGAGGCAGGAGCTGGAGATGCATAAAGCAGGAGAGCTGGAGCTTCTGAGAGAGGCTCTACAATCAGAGATACACTTCCTGAAGTCGGTAAGAAAGCCTCTCTACAAAGCTTATAGAAAAACTGTTTAATCATGGACAAAGTTATTCACATCCTCCCAGAATCACACGGCATTATGTGCATGTCACACCACGGCACAGAGCTGTCTTTCAAGCACATGCGGAGCACATCATTAGTCATTTTGAAATACACACTATGGGAAAAGGAAGTTCATTCATATTCATCCTATTTCTTCTCTCCTTTGTTGGGTTTTTTTCTTTCAGCAGAAGCTGGACAGCAGCCAGGAGAGCGAGCCGCGATGAGGACGATACAGGTTATATTGGTTCTTCGGGTAAAAACAAACATGTCTATGAACAGACAGGAGTTAAGGGAAGAAAGAGGACAGGAAGGAGCAACCACAGAGATAATAAACCGTAATAAGTTACAAGAGCAAATTCCTTTCTGTGCATGACCTCAGGGTTGAAACCGGTTTCTTTCCCAAGCTTATATACGATGTGCCGATCTGTTTATACCTTTGCTTCAGTCATAAATATTCCTGTTTACATGTTATTTATTGGAACATGACTAACATATACATAAGGGAGGTATTCACAAAGTGGTGGTGTACTGCCCTCTAGTGGACAAAGTGTAACATTGCAGTACACACTGGATTTAAATAGCATCAACATTGAATTTAATCCAAAATAGCATGATAGGAAAAGGCAACCAACATTATACTTTCTGATTCATTTAATGAAATAACTGATATGGTATTTAGGGTAAAAAAAACTTTAAAATATGCTGTAAAATTAAAGCCAACACTATTGTTTTACTTTCAATCAATAATCTGGCTAGAGAAGTTAACACTTTAAAGGGGACCTATCATGCACTTGTTGATGTCTTGTATACATCAACGTGTGTCCCCGGTGTGTCGGGGAACTCACGCAGCGTCAGGAAATAAAACCCTCTCTCTTTTCCTCCGTACCCAAATCTCTAAAAACGGGGAACAACGGAGCTGATCCAGATGTGCGTCCGATATGACGTCATATCTGAAATGTGGACCCACGGCCCAATCAGAAACGTTGCTATCAGAAACAATGCCCGACTGTTTTGGACGTAATATGGTCGGTGTTTACATTAGCATCGCTAACACTCAGAGCTAACCTGTGCTGGAGAGCATGTGTGTGAAGAAGCAGGAAGTAGAAAGGAACTCAGCTGGTGGTGTAACCGGCAAGAGAGAAACCCTTTGAGCTCCAGACTGTTTCAGAGAGAATCCTTGATAACCCATGATATGGCGTTTCATCACGGCAGCATTTAGTTTAGACGGTAGCTGCCGGGTCCCGCATGAGCTCAGACCCCTCCTTCTTTATTTTGTATCAATTTGAATGCTTTCCCTATTCGGCACACAAAACAAAAACATGTTACGACCATATTCTGCTACAAGACCAGTCCATTAACAAGGACACATGAGGTGAGGTAAAGGGCAGCATGCTCAAAACAAATCACAAAACATGTTATACTTATAGCAAATTGAACAAATTCTGCGTTAGGATAGGGAACAGAGGGATTTTGGCCTTTGCAGACCGTTAACATGCACACACACCTACTGTATATAACACACCCCACAATTAGTCTGTTGTAACATTATAGAAACAAACACAATACTTATTTATCTAATTAGTTATCACCGCAATAAACCGTATATCATTTGATACAATAATTTAATAATATTTAATTTAATTTAATACTGTACAATATTTAATTATACATTCTGTTCTTGTATATCATATTCTATTTAAGTGTATATAGACGTATTGCACTATTTTTTACGTGTATATGACAATAAAACCTTTGCATCTTTGACATTGTTGTGTCTGTCGCCCCCTACAGGTAGTTGTGTGACATTACAGTTTACCTCAGTCCACACACAGTTATTTCAGTAATTGATGATTAGGCTGTCGACAGCAGAGGGTCGTTCTGAGGGTCATTCCCCTCTGATTAGAGCGACTCCTAATAGAATCAAGTGGGATGTCAATGGCTGCTTAATGAGATCCTGCAGCTTCAGTTTGACAGTTTGACCTCGTGGAGCTGCGCCTGCAAGTGTTAGCAGAAACTGAGGGCAGACCATTTGGCAGAGTGGTTAACCTCATTTCAACTCGTCTTTCCATAAAGCACGTACATAATGAGTGAGTGTCAGTGAAATGAAGTCTAGCAGAAAGATGGGAAGATGGCGCCCAGACAATTGCAGGTGTAATTGTCCTGTTTATGTTTATTAAGGATCCCCGTTAGCTTTTGCTCTTGACAAAAGCTACTCTTCCTGGGGTCCGACACTTAAAACAATACAACAATAATACAACCATTCTGTTCTGTAGTTGTATATCAATGATAGTGCAGCTGTTAGTCTGCATGGAGCCTCACCTTTTACCCTTTAAGTCTTCTTGTTTGAGTACTGTTGTGATCTGATATAGAATGGCCTGAACATTATTTAGAATTTTACACTTTTCTGGTTTTTTTTTTATGTGTTTTTGGTTGAAATAAGGTCTGTGGTTAACACAAGCTGAAGAGATTTTTGTTCTACCACATAAAATACGTCAGAAAATACCCCATTGGTGGATTTAAAATGCGGCGGTTGCTCACAAGAGTCTAAATCTGACGACTAAACGTCATAACACCCAACATTAGCCGCCTTTTAGCTTAGCGGTGGTGACGTGAAGTCATGTGACCGTGCTGTAGTTCCTTTATAGCCCGACATTAGCCGCCTTTAGCTTAGCGGTGGTGACGTGAAGTCATGTGACCGTGCTGTAGTTCCTTTATAGCCCAACATTAGCCTCCTTTAGCTTAGCGGTGGTGACGTGAAGTCATGTGACCGTGCTGTAGTTCCTTTATAGCCCGACATTAGCCGCCTTTAGCTTAGCGGTGGTGACGTGAAGTCATGTGACCGTGCTGTAGTTCCTTTATAGCCCAACATTAGCCTCCTTTAGCTTAGCGGTGGTGACGTGAAGTCATGTGACCGTGCTGTAGTTCCTTTATAGCCCAACATTAGCCACCTTTAGCTTAGCGGTGGTGACGTGAAGTCATGTGACCGTGCTGTAGTTCCTTTATAGCCCAACATTAGCCACCTTTAGCTTAGCGGTGGTGACGTGAAGTCATGTGACCGTGCTGTAGTTCCTTTATAGCCCGACATTAGCCGCCTTTAGCTTAGCGGTGGTGACGTGAAGTCATGTGACCGTGCTGTAGTTCCTTTATAGCCCAACATTAGCCACCTTTAGCTTAGCGGTGGTGACGTGAAGTCATGTGACCGTGATGTAGTTCCTTTATAGCCCAACATTAGCCACCTTTAGCTTAGCGGTGGAGACGTGAAGTCATGTGACCGTGCTGTAGTTCCTTTATAGCCCAACATTAGCCTCCTTTAGCGGTGGTGACGTGAAGTCATGTGACCGTGCTGTAGTTCCTTTATAGCCCAACATTAGCCACCTTTAGCTTAGCGGTGGAGACGTGAAGTCATGTGACCGTGCTGTAGTTCCTTTATAGCCCAACATTAGCCGCCTTTAGCGGTGGTGACGTGAAGTCATGTGACCGTGCTGTAGTTCCTTTATAGCCCAACATTAGCCTCCTTTAGCGGTGGTGACGTGAAGTCATGTGTCCGTGCTGTAGTTCCTTTATAGCCCAACATTAGCCTCCTTTAGCTTAGCGGTGGTGACGTGAAGTCATGTGACCGTGCTGTAGTTCCTTTATAGCCCAACATTAGCCACCTTTAGCTTAGCGGTGGTGACGTGAAGTCATGTGACCGTGCTGTAGTTCCTTTATAGCCCAACATTAGCCGCCTTTTAGCTTAGCGGTGGTGACGTGAAGTCATGTGACCGTGCTGTAGTTCCTTTATAGCCCAACATTAGCCACCTTTAGCGGTGGTGACGTGAAGTCATGTGTCCGTGCTGTAGTTCCTTTATAGCCCAACATTAGCCTCCTTTAGCTTAGCGGTGGTGACGTGAAGTCATGTGACCGTGCTGTAGTTCCTTTATAGCCCAACATTAGCCTCCTTTAGCGGTGGTGACGTGAAGTCATGTGTCCGTGCTGTAGTTCCTTTATAGCCCAACATTAGCCACCTTTAGCTTAGCGGTGGTGACGTGAAGTCATGTGACCGTGCTGTAGTTCCTTTATAGCCCAACATTAGCCTCCTTTAGCTTAGCGGTGGTGACGTGAAGTCATGTGACCGTGCTGTAGTTCCTTTATAGCCCAACATTAGCCACCTTTAGCTTAGCGGTGGTGACGTGAAGTCATGTGACCGTGCTGTAGTTCCTTTATAGCCCAACATTAGCCGCCTTTTAGCTTAGCGGTGGTGACGTGAAGTCATGTGACCGTGCTGTAGTTCCTTTATAGCCCAACATTAGCCACCTTTAGCTTAGCGGTGGTGACGTGAAGTCATGTGACCGTGCTGTAGTTCCTTTATAGCCCAACACTAGCCACCTTTAGCTTAGCGGTGGTGATGTCATGTGACCGTGCTGTAGTTCTTTTATAGCCCAACATTAGCCACCTTTAGCTTAGTGGTGGTGATGTCATGTGACCGTGCTGTAGTTCCTTTATAGCCCAACATTAGCCGCCTTTAGCTTAGCGGTGGTGACGTGAAGTCATGTGACCGTCCTGTAGTTCTTTTATAGACCAACATTAGCCACCTTTAGCTTAGCGGTGGTGACGTGAAGTCATGTGACCGTGCTGTAGTTCCTTTATAGCCCAACATTAGCCGCCTTTAGCTTAGCGGTGGTGACGTGAAGTCATGTGACCGTCCTGTAGTTCCTTTATAGCCCAACATTAGCCACCTTTAGCTTAGCGGTGATGACGTGAAGTCATGTGACCGTGCTGTAGTTCCTTTATAGCCCAACATTAGCCACCTTTAGCTTAGCGGTGGTTACGTGAAGTCATGTGACCGTGCTGTAGTTCCTTTATAGCCCAACATTAGCCACCTTTAGCTTAGCGGTGGTGACGTGAAGTCATGTTACCGTGCTGTAGTTCCTTTATAGCCCAACATTAGCCGCCTTTAGCTTAGCGGTGGAGACGTGAAGTCATGTGACCGTGCTGTAGTTCCTTTATAGCCCAACATTAGCCTCCTTTAGCGGTGGTGACGTGAAGTCATGTGACCGTGCTGTAGTTCCTTTATAGCCCAACATTAGCCTCCTTTAGCTTAGCGGTGGTGACGTGAAGTCATGTGACCGTGCTGTAGTTCCTTTATAGCCCAACATTAGCCACCTTTAGCTTAGCAGTGGTGACGTGAAGTCATGTGACCGTGCTGTAGTTCCTTTATAGCCCAACATTAGCCGCCTTTAGCGGTGGAGACATGAACGTTAGCTTTTTAATTCAGAAATCATAATGTGGAGATTAAACCTACCTAAAATGAAAAGTATAATTCACTTTTGTTTGCCACTGATCAACAATATACTGAAACTCAAAAATGCAAATGATTCTGGTTCTGGAACATGTTTATTTAAGTGAATAAATCACTGACTCTTGTTGTTCAACATAGAAGACAGCTGTTCTCAGCCTCTCCCTGAACATCAGCGCTCCTCAGCTCAGACATAAAATCCCCCATGATGGTGCTCCCTATGAGGCTGCTGTTGCTCTTGGTTGTCAGGCAGTCCTGAGCTTCAGAGAAATATGCTGACGGTGCTCCTGACACCTGGATGTGTGCTTCTAGAAATACAGAAAAACAAAATGAGGGTCTACTTTACTGGCACTGTGTAAATATATAATGTGTCTTTCATTTTTTTAAGACATACGAAAGTTATAAAACATAGTGAAGGAATCAAAATATTTGAAGAGGCCATAGTATGTTCATTTTCAAGTGTATATCAGTGTGTAGCGTCTCTACTTTAAAGAGTCCTCTCCAGCTGATGTTCAGGTGTATATCAGTATGTAGTGTCTCTACTTTAAAGAGTCCTCTCCTGCTGATGTGCAGGTGTATATCAGTATGTAGTGTCTCTACTTTAAAGAGTCCTCTCCTGCTGATGGTCAGGTGTATATCAGTATGTAGTGTCTCTACTTTAAAGAGTCCTCTCCTGCTGATGTTCAGGTGTATATCAGTATGTAGTGTCTCTACTTTAAAGAGTCCTCTCCTGCTGATGTTCAGGTGTATATTAGTATGTAGTGTCTCTACTTTAAAGAGTCCTCTCCTGCTGATGTTCAGGTGTATATCAGTATGTAGTGTCTCTACTTTAAAGAGTCCTCTCCTGCTGATGTTCAGGTGTATATCAGTATGTATTGTCTCTACTTTAAAGAGTCCTCTCCTGCTGATGTTCAGGTGTATATCAGTATGTAGTGTCTCTACTTTAAAGAGTCCTCTCCTGCTGATGTTCAGGTGTATATCAGTATGTATAATCTCTACTTTAAAGAGTCCTCTCCTGCTGATGTTCAGGTGTATATCAGTATGTAGTGTCTCTACTTTAAAGAGTCCTCTCCTGCTGATGTTCAGGTGTATATCAGTGTGTAGTGTCTCTACTTTAAAGAGTCCACTCCTGCTGATGTCCAGGTGTATATCAGTATGTAGTGTCTCTACTTTAAAGAGTCCTCTCCTGCTGATGTTCAGGTGTATATCAGTATGTTGTGTCTCTACTTTAAAGAGTCCTCTCCTGCTGATGTTCAGGTGTATATCAGTACGTAGTGTCTCTACTTTAAAGAGTCCTCTCCTGCTGATGTTCAGGTGTATATCAGTATGTAGTGTCTCTACTTTAAAGAGTCCTCTCCTGCTGATGTTCAGGTGTATATCAGTACGTAGTGTCTCTACTTTAAAGAGTCCTCTCCTGCTGGTGTTCAGGTGTATATCAGTATGTAGTGTCTCTACTTTAAAGAGTCCTCTCCTGCTGATGTTCAGGTGTATATCAGTACGTAGTGTCTCTACTTTAAAGAGTCCTCTCCTGCTGATGTTCAGGTGTATATCAGTATGTATAGTCTCTACTTTAAAGAGTCCTCTCCTGCTGATGTTCAGGTGTATATCAGTATGTAGTGTCTCTACTTTAAAGAGTCCTCTCCTGCTGATGTTCAGGTGTATATCAGTGTGTAGTGTCTCTACTTTAAAGAGTCCACTCCTGCTGATGTCCAGGTGTATATCAGTATGTAGTGTCTCTACTTTAAAGAGTCCTCTCCTGCTGATGTTCAGGTGTATATCAGTATGTAGTGTCTCTACTTTAAAGAGTCCTCTCCTGCTGATGTTCAGGTGTATATCAGTACGTAGTGTCTCTACTTTAAAGAGTCCTCTCCTGCTGGTGTTCAGGTGTATATCAGTACGTAGTGTCTCTACTTTAAAGAGTCCTCTCCTGCTGATGTTCAGGTGTATATCAGTACGTAGTGTCTCTACTTTAAAGAGTCCTCTCCTGCTGAAGTCCCTCTGGAGGCCTTTGCAGACCGTGTACATGCACACAAACCGATATGACACACTACAGGAAAGGGTAAGATAACGATGTGTTCCTGCTCTGAACTTACGCAGAACGGAATAACGAGTAGTTGATAAAACACTTTCTTACTGATGCACACGGCCAGCTTGTTTCCTCCAATGAACTGACTCTGCCATTTAAACCCAGTCTGCTGACTGCACTCGTCATACACCCGACTCCTCCTGAGGAAACTAAAATCGTAACCCTGTGAAAGAAAAATGACGTTACAACACACATTTCTACTTACAACAGACGTGTATCTTTGTATTCCACTTACGTGGTTGCACATCGGCTTGCAGTAGCGCTTCTTGCTCACTGTGGTGCACAGCAAGCCTCCGTCTTCTGGCACTTCAGCTTGAGGGCATTGCGTTGGCTTTGCACCCTGGCATTCTGTAAATCAATGATTATTTAATGAATATGAAATTGAACATTGAACCGGTTAGATTTAGTTTTTATTTTCATATCAGCCATTTACTTATCCCTTAGGCCAGGGCTATTCGACTTCATGAGCACGTGGGCCACATAGGGACATCACTGGGGGTTTGTGAAGGAACCACTACGAATAACTCTTGCTTACAGTAGTGTTAATATATACTAATACATTAAATGAACTAGTCAAGTGCATACTTTAATTGTATCAACATAAATCATTACAGAAAGCAACCAGTCCATACAAAAGTAGGAAAGCTTCGGTGACAAGGCTTGAAACAAAAGTGCAAAATGTTGCATCTTTAAAACTAAGCAGACATGAGGTTTTTCCACTAAAGTACAAAACAAGATGGATATAATACAACAGTATTCATCACATTAACAGCAAGTAGCCCTGTGTATAATATCCTCAACACTTCCAAGCATACATAAGGTGCTTTGAAGACAACACAAGTCCATAACATGTAATGCAAATAGAACATAGTAAAACAATAGCCATCAGACTCACAATAACATTCATATCTTGGAAACATCTTTATAGTTTTCGAAACAGTAAGTCGGCTTGTTTGAATGACCATAAAAACAGATCTGCATAAATACATACATGCATACATGCAGGCAGGCAGGCAGGCAGACATACATACATACATACATACATACATACATACATACATACATACATACATACATACATACATACATACATACATACATACATACATACATACATACATACATACATACATACATACAGACAGACAGACAGACATACAGACATACATACATACATACAGACATACATACATACACACACACACACACATACACACACATACACATACATACATACATACACACACATACATACATACATACAGACATACATACATACATACAGACATACATACATACACACATACATACATACATACATACATACAGACATACATACATACAGACATACATACATACACACATACATACATACACACATACATAGTTACCCTCTACAAGGCCATAGACCAGCAGAGGGGACGTTACCCTCTACAAGGCCATAGACCAGCAGAGGGGACCGTTACCCTCTACAAGGCCATAGACCAGCAGAGGGGACCGTTACCCTCTACAAGGCCATAGACCAGCAGAGGGGACCGCTACCCTCTACAAGGCCATAGACCAGCAGAGGGGACCGCTACCCTCCACAAGGCCATAGACCAGCAGAGGGGACCGCTACCCTCTACAAGGCCATAGACCAGCAGAGGGGACCGCTACCCTCTACAAGGCCATAGACCAGCAGAGGGGACCGTTACCCTCTACAAGGCCATAGACCAGCAGAGGGGACCATTACCCTCTACAAAGCCATAGACCAGCAGAGGGGACCGTTACCCTCTACAAGGCCATAGACCAGCAGAGGGGACCGTTACCCTCTACAAGGCCATAGACCAGCAGAGGGGAACGTTACCCTCTACAAGGCCATAGACCAGCAGAGGGGACCGTTACCCTCTACAAGGCCATAGACCAGCAGAGGGGACCGTTACCCTCTACAAGGCCATAGACCAGCATAGGGGACCGTTACCCTCTACAAGGCCATAGACCAGCAGAGGGGACCGTTACCCTCTACAAGGCCATAGACCAGCAGAGGGGACGTTACCCTCTACAAGGCCATAGACCAGCAGAGGGGACCGTTACCCTCTACAAGGCCATAGACCAGCATAGGGGACCGCTACCCTCTACAAGGCCATAGACCAGCAGAGGGGAAATGGGGGGTGGGTAAGGGTAAGGGTTTTTAAGAATAAACCGCAAGGCTCTGCATGTGTGACGATTAAAGAGGGGTTCATTCGATTCCATTGCTGTGTGGTATGTCCCTTGTCTGTGCAGAGGGGGGAGCTGCTAGTACACTGTAGTAATAAAGCTTTATTATATTCATCCTCACACAGGATTAGCAGGGTGACTATACAAATGTAATCTGCTACAATTACTAGTTACCTGTGTAAGGGAAACGTCTGCAGCGATGGAGAGTCAGGACTCAGAGGACACGGGACGAGCAGGAGTTCTGATAGTCAAACACTGGCAGCTTATTACAAGCATCGGCCGGAGAATTCACATCACAAGTCACAGCAGCAGAAAGTTCTGACTGCACGGGTGGGTTGCCATGACAATTCTGCATCCCTTTTGATTAGCTTCAGAGAGCTAATCAGCATATTGGGGGAGGCGTAAACAGCTAGAGGAGATTATCCCCCAACTAGAGATACTCAATCACTTGTCAGTGGTGTTTAGAAGCCAGCGTTCCCACGGCGATAAAGCATTTTGTGACCGAGAGTTGAACTGGTTTATCAAGATGGCTGGAGCCTCCCATAAGAGAGATAACAGAGCCAGGGTTTGGTCGTAAAACGTCAGCAGGCAATTAAGGTTAAATCTCTTAGGAGTAAGGAAGAATTATTATTTGACACTTAGGAAGAGAGAAGAGATATTCTCTAACAACCTGTAACAATAGGTAATCAGTGACCTTATCTGAGTCCCAACATACACAAGTGATACAGCCTGGTTGTGGATTTGGATGATAGAAGAGGGATATCAGTAGGATGTGTTTTCACTGAAGTGTAGTACGTAAGACAACAGGACAATGTGACCGTAGAAAGGAAAGGTTTCGGATCAGAAGGGATTTTATTGACATGAAAACCTGCCTTTAATGAAGCAGACGCAGCCCACACACCGACAGTGGAACACACGAGCACAGACGACCGTTTAAAGGAGCAGGATTACATGTAATGCAAATAGAACATAGTAAAACAATAGCCATCAGACTCACAATAACATTCATATCTTGGAAACATCTTTACAGTTTTCGAAACAGTAAGTCGGCTTGTTTGAATGACCATAAAAACAGATCTGCATACATACATACATACATACATACATACATACATACATACATACATACATACATACATACATACATACATACATGCATACATACATACATACATACATACATACATACATACATGCATGCATGCATACATACATACATACATACATACATACATACATGCATACATACATACATACATACATGCATACATACATACATACATACATACATACATACATACATACATACATACATACATACAGACAGACAGACAGACAGACAGACAGACAGACAGACTTCTGTCATGTGTAGCCTGTTTGAGTCAGTGAGAGAAAGGACACTGCCTTGATTGAGCTATAGTGTTATGGGGGTTATTCTCCATCTTTATTCAAGAGCGTGGTATTTAAATTTGAGAGCATACTTTATTGATGTATTTCCCTCACCCTGTCCTCGCACTCAGATAGCACCTGCTTGCACTTAGATTCGCTCTGCTTCTGCTCAAACTGTACGCTTGCACTCAGATATATAATTGCTGCTCTCAGATTTGTTCTGCTCTCAGATTTATTCTGTGCGCGCTCGAAACTTTTGTGCAACAATCCTGTCAAAATCCCTCAACCAATAGGAGGCCAGGTGTCCTTGCGGGTGCATTCACTTTACTTATTACAGCGTCCCGTAACACTCATGCAACTTCTCCTTGGTCATGGAGCAACGTGTTTTGATGGCATTCATACGAGAAAAGCTAGACTCACAAGTATAGGTACTTTGTCAGTATAAGCAAGGCCACCTTCCTCATTGCTGGCCACTTGACTCCGTTCAAAGGATGCGAGCAGTCCCCGTGCTTTCCTTCCCCGTTCCTCTGAGGCCACGGGGACACTGGCAGAAGACGAGCCGTGATTTGAGTTGCAGTGTCGCTTTACGTTGAATTCTTTCATCACGGATATACTGTCGTTGCACAATAAACACACCGGTTTATTACTTGTTGCGGCTGGCAAAGTAAATACATATTTGTCCGTCCATTCATTCTGGAATTGGCGATTTTCCGAATCAACTTTACGTTTCTTGGGCTTGGAGAGAGACATCTTGAAGCTGTTGTTAACTAAAGTACTTTCTCTGTGGCCCGCGAACCTAGTGTGTGACGTGAGTTTGACTGAGCCACTGACACAGTGCGGGTTTTTTTTTTTTTTATGAGCAGGCAAAATAATGGATTTAAAATAATTCAAATGAATGGAAAAACCAGCGTTTTCGTCGGATTTAGTGTGATCAGACATTAGTTTTATTTATGCTATCTTCTTGAGGGCCAGAAAAAAGTTCTGAAGGGCCTGATTCGGCCCGTGGCCTGCCTTAGGCCTTCAGCGTGCCCAAGGAGCAGTGTTTTCATTCAGCCAATTTCAGACTTACAAGAGAAGCCACAGAGATGAATGTGATTAAAGAGTTCATTCCTACAATTCTGACTTTTTTTGCAAAATGCGAGAACAAAATAAAAAATTAAAATGTTGTTCAAATTCTCAATTTTTTTAAAACAGAAATTTCTTTTTTTTATCTCGCCTTTTTTTCTAACACAAATCTCACTTTTGAGAAAAAAATCTGTATCCCAAAAATGTAAAATTCAGACTTGGATCCGCTTGTCTGTCTCTAAGCTGTTCTGTTCCGTTATATAAGTCAGATGTTAGGGCTGCTCAATTAATCGTATTTTAATCGCAATTACGATTATGGCTTGCAACGATTACGAAAACAACGTAATCGAAATAAAACTATTATTTTTGTATTATTATTATTACTTTTTTGTTTTAGTTTTTCAGTTGAATTATACTTAACCCTCCGGTATCACTGTGGACGTTTTTGTCCATATGGGTAATTTTTCACTTTTCATTTTGCAATAACTTTGGTTGTGTTGGTGCAAACGGCCTGAATTTTTGTAACAAGGCTATTTTCTCGATCTATTTTGGAATTCAATTTTCAATTTTTCAAATCGGTCTTTAATTCACTGTGTAACAAATCGACTACGCAAATTAGTCATTCGAGACAAAAATGTCCACTGCAAAAGACTTTGATAAAAACATTATATTAAAAGGTTTTTTTCACAACTTCTTTGGGTTCAATCTTTAAAGCAACCTCCGCCCTAATAGAAAATACCAAAAATGTAATCATTGTCAGGATTTTAACCCTTTCAATGCCATTTTGAAAACATGAAACCGCTGTTTTTTTTCATGATGAAAACAGAGAAAATTTGTTATTTTCCCAAAAATACATATCTGGAGACTGGCTCTTTTTTTTATAACAGTCTTGGATATGTCAAGGATTAGCAACAAAATGGATTTGTTTGCATTATTAGTTTTTGCACAAAATCAGATTGAACAAAAAAGTTACAAATTAGTCATTCGGGACAAAAAAGTCCACTTCCAAAAACTGCTCGAAAATGACAACAGATTAATATTTTTTTAAACTTTTTGGGGTTAAATCTTTCAATCAACTTCAGTCCTGATCAAAAATACCAAATGTTAAATTATGTTCAGGATTTTAACCCTTGAACTGCCAGTTTGAAAACATGAATTTGCGTTTTCTATGAAAAACATGCACAAAAAGGCAGTTATTTTCAATATAATAAATGTTGGGGGGGTCGGCTTTTTTTTTATCACAGTCTTGGATATGTCAAAGATTAGCAACAACATTTATTTTGGTGGATTATTAGTTTTTGCACAGAATCAGATTAGACAAAAATGTCCCATCCACTTCCATTATAACCACATCTTTTGATCTCTCGCCATACCGGTATAAAATCATGCATTTTGTAATGTCAGGGTTTTATATTGGAGGAAAATAGTTCAATTTGTCCTTTTTACTGTATATGACCAGATGTGACATTTTACATTGAATTACATGCTTGTCATGTCTTGGTTTACAGTTTACAGCATTCACAATTTTCCCCTCATCTCTTTACCTTTGATGTGTGTGAGAATGTAGGAGTAAGTGTTCTCTCATGGCATTTTGTTTTTCATTAGTGCTGTTTCATGTGTCTTAGAGGTAAACAGAGGTAGATCTTGACCCAGCTTGACCTTTTTGTTTAGAATTGTTTGGAACTTCAAAGGCTTTGATAATGTCTCTTTCGCATACAAACATACACAGCCATACATGCACTAAGTCAATAAGCGAACACCTGGCTGCAAAGCCAGATCCATAAATATGTGTAGTTTGGCTGGCTGGTCGTTTCATTCCTGTGATACGCAACAAGCGAGTAAGATGAAGAGGCGCTTCTCTGTGGAAGAAGCTAGGGATATGGTGATGCAGCCGGCAACCTCCAGCGAGCTGCTTGACTCTTCTTCTGAATCAGAAACAACCTCAGAAGAAGAATGTGATGTGGAGTTTGTAGTGGAGTCTGATCCTTCTTCTTCTGACCCTTCCACTGAAACTGCAGAGGAAACAGAAGATTCTGGCAGTGGGTGGACATCAACAAATTGTGAAATCTGGTCTCCCTCTAACAACGACACGCTGCGCTAAATTCCCGCTGCCAGAGGTTTGGTTCCAGGGCCCACGCGTTATGCCATTACAATAATTGATGACGTGGAATCCTCCTTCAATTTATTTTTCACTGCTGAGATCATCAGTAGTATTGTCGACATGACAAACTTGCAGGGGGGATGTTCGGTGGCAAACTGGAGTGATGTGGATGCCACAGATATTCGTGCATACATCGGTCTCCTGATTTTGGCTGGAGTGTACAAATCGAAGGGCGAATCCACCCGCAGCCCCTGGGATGACCACAGTGGACGTGCCATCTTCCGTGCCACAATGACCCACACCAAATTCCGGTTGATGAATACCACCCTCCGGTTTGACGACAAGCTGATGAGACCTTCCTGTCACAGAGAAGACAAGCTTGCCCCCATCCGCTCTCTCTGGGAGAAGTGGACACATCGCCTTCCGATGCTTTTCAACCCTGGTGAAGATGTGTGTGTGGATTAGCAGCTTGTCCCCTTCAGAGGCCGCTGCAAATTCCGGCAATACATACCAAGCAAGCCAGCAAAGTATGGGCTAAAGATCTGGATCACCGCTGACGTTGAAACCTCCTATGCCTGGAAGTGCCAGATTTATACCGGTAAAGCTGCTGGCAGTGCTGCCGAGGTGGGCCAGGGAAAGCGTGTCGTCCTGGAAATGACAGAGGGGCTCCAAGGGATCACTGTGACTTGTGACAATTTGTTCACGTCATATGCACTTGGGCTTTTTACTGCTGTGGATCCCTCCTGGAAGCAAGCTAAGTCCTTCAGGAGGAGGCTTTTCTTGGAGGAGTTGGGGAGATCTCTGGTGTCTGCAAAAATCATGCGGAGAAAGCATCCACCTCGTACACCGGCTGCTGTTACCATAGTGGCGGACATACAGGCCTCGGCAGCTGCCCCTGACACCGGCACAACCGCAAGCGGCTCCACAAAAAAGAGGGGACTGTGCTGGATGTGCACTGGGAAAAGTTCACCTGCAGAGAGCACCAAATCCCCTGCTGCAGGTTCTGCTGGATTAACTGATCTCTCTCTCTCTCTCGCACGCACATACACACACACACATTATTTGTTATCTCCATCTATCTTACTCCGTCTCTAACACACATACTTGCTCTATCTTCATCCATCTCTCATTTTATTCAACACACACTCATACATATCATTGTTCTGTTTTGACAATTTGATTTGTTCATGAATGTTGATTGCAGTTTGCTGTTTGGAAAATAAATGTTGACATTGATACATCTGATGCTGATTTAAAAATGATTTCAAAGAAAGTTGAAAATAGTATTACTTCAGTGTTTTTATAGGTCATATAATTCAATGGTAAAATGTCACATCTGGTGATATACAGTAAAAAGGGACACATTGAACTATTTTCCTCCAATATAAAACCCTGACATTATAAAATGCATGATTATATACCGGTATGGCGGAGAGATCAAAAGATGTGGTTATAATGGGAGTGGATGGGACACGAGTGGCTAATGTGTGACTTTTTTTGTTCAATCTGATTTTGTGCAAAAACTAATAATGCAAAAAATCTTTGACATATCCAAGACTGTGATAAAAAAAAAAAAAGCCGACCCCCCCAACATTTATTATATGGAAAATAACTGCCTTTTTGTGCATGTTTTTCATAGAAAACGCAAATTCATGTTTTCAAACTGGCAGTTCAAGGGTTAAAATCCTGAACATAATTTAACATTTGGTATTTTTGATCAGGACTGAAGTTGATTGAAAGATTTAACCCCAAAAAGCTTTTAAAAATATTAATCTGTTGTCATTTTAGAGCAGTTTTTGGAAGTGGACTTTTTTGTCCCGAATGACTAATATGTAACTTTTTTGTTCAATCTGATTTTGTGCAAAAACTAATAATGCAAACAAATCCATTTTGTTGCTAATCTTTGACATATCCAAGACTGTGATAAAAAAAAAAAGAGCCAGTCTCCAGATATGTATTTTTGGGAAAATAACTCATTTTCTCTGTTTTCATCATGAAAAAAAACAGCGGTTTCATGTTTTCAAAATGGCATTGAAAGGGTTAAAATCCTGACAATGATTACATTTTTGGTATTTTCTATTAGGGCGGAAGTTGCTTTAAAGATTGAACCCAAAAAAGTTGTGAAAAAAACCTTTTAATATAATGTTTTTATCAAAGTCTTTTGCAGTGGACATTTTTGTCTCGAATGACTAATTTGCGTAGTCCAATCGAATGATACCGGAGGGTTAAGTGTCAGGGTATCAACTGTTAAAAACATACTGTTTTTCTCCAATAAATTGATGTTTTCAAAGTAAATGAAATGTAATAATCGTGATATCAATTATTGACCCAAATAATCGAGATTATGATTTTTGCCATAAGCAGCCCTATCAGATATAGCATCTGACTTATTTTCCAAATGTAGACTTGAAAGACTTGAAAGCGGAATGAAAGGTTCTCCTATCACGACAATCATTCCTGATCCTAAATATGTTGCTACCTTTCAGCTGGAGTTTGTACAGTGTGTCCGTCAGGTTCCTCAGGTTCAGCAGCAGGCCGGCTCTCTCCTTTGAACTCCAGGAAAGCAGCTGGCTGTCGTCACACTCTACCGCCTCCTGGTGGTGAGTAGAAGAACAACACATGCTATTATACAGTTATAGTGGACATTCACACATGCAAACACGACGTATACACACAAGCATGCAATAACAGAAAGGTGGCTTAGCAAAGGAGCATGTTTCCACTTCCTGGATCACAGCTATCAGTCCGCTTTTAATTTGATTTCTTGGTCCATACGTGGACTTAAACCAGTGACCATGCAGTTCCCAAAACCCCTACAGACTGAGATAATACCGGGACAGGATACTTGTTTTATAAGGGAAATAATACTAATAATAATGTAAGAATATTTTTAAATATCTCACAAATAAAGGAATTCTGCAATAAAAGAAAGTAAAATTGTGACAATATAAGTGACAGCTACAGTAACGGGTTGAAAAGCGACAAAAAACGTGTTAAAATTAGAAAAAAAGAGAGACGGCACCACAGACACTGGGTCAATTATTTGTGTTATATTACAGTATCTTCTTGTCTTAAAGAACACGATGTAACCCGACCCGATATGTGCACTTTAACGCTTTCCTGACGGTAAAGACATCCACAGCTTACCTTGAGTTTAGACGTCAGACTATTGTATCCGCACTGTGAAGTATCATCTTGAGCTGCACAGGAGGACAAGACCACACACACACACACACACACACACACACACACACACACACACACACACACACACACACACACACACACACACACACACACACACACACACACACACACACACACACACACACACATACATACATACATACATACATACATCAGACTTCTGTCATGTGTAGCCTGTTTGAGTCAGTGAGAGAAAGGACACTGCCTTGATTGAGCTATAGTGTTATGGGGGTTATTCTCCATCTTTATTCAAGGGCGTGGTATTTAAATTTGAGAGCATACTTTATTGATGTATTTCCCTCACCCTGTCCTCGCACTCAGATAGCACCTGCTTGCACTTAGATTCGCTTTGCTTCTGCTCAAACTGTACGCTTGCACTCAGATATATAATTGCTGCTCTCAGATTTGTTCTGCTTTCAGATTTATTCTGTGCGCGCTCGAAACTTTTGTGCAACAATCCTGTCAAAATCCCTCAACCAATAGGAGGCCAGGTGTCCTTGCGGGTGCGTTCGCTTTACTTGTTACAGCGTCCCGTAACACTCATGCAACTTCTCATTGGTCATGGAGCAACTCGTTTTGATGGCATTCATATGAGAAAAGCTAGACTCACAAGTATAGGTACTTTGTCAGTGTAAGCAAGGCCACCTTCCTCATTGCTGGCCACTTGACTCCGTTCAAAGGATGCGAGCAGTCCCCGTACTTTACTTCTCCGTTCCTCTGAGCCCACGGGGACACTGGCAGAAGACGAGCCGTGATTTGAGTTGTAGTGTCGCTTTACGTTGAATTCTTTCATCACGGATATACTGTCGTTGCACAATAAACACACCGGTTTATTACTTGTTGCGGCTGGCAAAGTAAATACATATTTGTCCGTCCATTAATTCTGGAATTGGCGATTTTCCGAATCAACTTTACGTTTCTTGGGCTTGGAGAGAGACATCTTGAAGCTGTTGTAAAGCACTTTCTCTGTGGCCCGCGAACCTAGTGTGTAACGTGAGTTTGACTGAGCCACTGACACAGTGCGGGTTTTTTTTTTTTTTTAATGAGCAGGCAAAATAATGGATTCAAAATAATTCAAATGAATGGAAAAACCAGCGTTTTTGCCGCATCGTCGGATTTAGTGTGATCAGACATTAGTTTTATTTATGCTATCTTCTTGAGGGCCGGAAAAAAGTTCTGAAGGGCCTGATTCGGCCCGTGGCCTGCCTTAGGCCTTCAGCGTGCCCAAGGAGCAGGTTTTCATTCAGCCAATGTCAGACTCACAAGAGAAGCCACAGAGATGAATGTGATTAAAGAGTTCATTCCTACAATTCTGACTTTTTTTGCAAAATGCGAGAACAAAATAAAAAATTAAAATGTTGTTCAAATTCTCAATTTTCTTTTTTTTATCTCACCTTTTTTTCTAACACAAATCTCACTTTTGAGAAAAAAATCTGTATCCCAAAAATGTAAAATTCAGACTTGGATCCGCTTGTCTGTCTCTTAGCTGTTCCGTTCCGTTATATAAGTCAGATGTTAGAGCTGCTCAATTAATCGTATTTTAATCGCAATTACGATTATGGCTTGCAACGATTACGAAAACAACGTAATCGAAATAAAACTATTATTTTTGTATTATTATTATTAATTTTTTGTTTTATTTTTTCAGTTGAATTATACTTAAATGTCTGACTGACTGACTGACTGACTGACTGACTGACTGACTGACTGACTGACTGACTGACTGACTGACTGACTGACTGACTGACTGACTGACTGACTGACTGACTGACTGACTGACTGACTGACTGACTGACTGACTGACTGACTGACTGACTGACTGACTGACTGACTGACTGACTGACTGACTGACTGACTGACTGACTGACTGACTGACTGACTGACTGACTGACTGACTGACTGACTGACTGACTGACTGACTGACTGACTGTTTTTTTTTTTTAATGAGCAGGCAAAATAATGGATTCAAAATAATTCAAATGAATGGAAAAACCAGCGTGTTCGTCGGATTTAGTGTGATCAGACATTAGTTTTATTTATGCTATCCTCTTGAGGGCCAGAAAAAAGTTCTGAAGGGCCTGATTCGGCCCGTGGCCTGCCTTAGGCCTTCAGCGTGCCCAAGGAGCGTGTTTTCATTCAGCCAATGTCAGACTCACAAGAGAAGCCACAGAGATGAATGTGATTAAAGAGTTCATTCCTACAATTCTGACTTTTTTTGCAAAATGCGAGAACAAAATAAAAAATTAAAATGTTGTTCAAATTCTCAATTTTTTTAAAACAGAAATTTATTTTTTTTATCTCACCTTTTTTTCTAACACAAATCTCACTTTTGAGAAAAAAATCTGTATCCCAAAAATGTAAAATTCAGACTTGGATCCGCTTGTCTGTCTCTAAGCTGTTCCGTTCCGTTATATAAGTCAGATGTTAGAGCTGCTCAATTAATCGTATTTTAATCGCAATTACGATTATGGCTTGCAACGATTACGAAAACAACGTAATCGAAATAAAACTATTATTTTTGTATTATTATTATTAATTTTTTGTTTTAGTTTTTCAGTTGAATTATACTTAAATGTCAACTGTTAAAAACATACTGTTTTTCTCCAATAAATTGATGTTTTCAAAGTAAATGAAATGTAATAATCGTGATATCAATTATTGACCCAAATAATCGAGATTATGATTTTTGCCCTAATCGAGCAGCCCTATCAGATATAGCATCTGACTTATTTTCCAAATGTAGACTTGAAAGACTTGAAAGCGGAATGAAAGGTTCTCCTA
Organism: Chaenocephalus aceratus; assembly: GCA_023974075.1. Taxonomy (NCBI): domain Eukaryota; kingdom Metazoa; phylum Chordata; class Actinopteri; order Perciformes; family Channichthyidae; genus Chaenocephalus; species Chaenocephalus aceratus. Next base: position 32,101 of record JAMFTG010000823.1, read on the forward strand.
TCACGACAATCCTTTCTGATCCTAAATATGTTGCTACCTTTCAGCTGGAGTTTGTACAGTTTGTCCTTCAGGTTCCTCAGGTTCAGCAGCAGGCCGGCTCTCTCCTCTGCACTCCAGGAAAGCAGCTGGCTGTCGTCACACTCTACCGCCTCCTGGTGGTGAGTAGAAGAACAACACATGCTTTATTACTGTTGTCATTATACAGTTATAGTGGACATTCACACATGCAAACAAGACGTATACACACAAGCATGCAATAACAGAAAGGTGGCTTAGCAAAGGAGCATTTTTCCACTTCCTGGATCACAGCTATCAGTCCACTTTTAATTGTATTTCTTGGTCCATACGTGGACTTAAACCAGTGGCCATGCAGTTCCCAAAACCCCTACAGACTGAGATAATACCGGGACAGGATACTTGTTTTATAAGGAAAATAATACTAATAATAATGTAAGAATATTTTTAAATATCTCGCAAATAAAGGAATTCTGCAATAAAAGAAAGTAAAATTGTGACAATATAAGTGACAGCTACAGTAACGGGTTGAAAAGCGACAAAAAATGTGTTAAAATTAGAAACAAAGAGAGACGGCACCACAGACACTGGGTCAATTATTTGTGTTATATTACAGTATCTTCTTGTCTTAAAGAACACGATGTAACCCGACCCGATATGTGCACTTTAACGCTTTCCTGACGGTAAAGACATCCACAGCTTACCTTGAGTTTAGACGTCAGACTATTGTATCCGCACTGTGAAGTATCATCTTGAGCTGCACTGGAGGACAAGACTACACACACACACACACACACACACACACACACACACACACACACACACACACACACACACACACACACACACACACACACACACACACACACACACACACACACACACACACACACACACACACACACACACACACACACACACACACACATATTTACACGTCTTGTTCTTCGGTATACATGTTCTCCTTTATGATCTACACCCGTGAGATTACCTGCTAGTGAGCAAATCCACATCAGAGCTCCCTGTAACGCCATGTTCGCTGAATCAGATTCGTGTTGTCTGACCCCGGAGTGAAGGCAGAGCGCTGATTTATTGACTTTTGTGGAGCAACGTTTACAGAATTGGTCAATAATGTGACGTTCAGCCGAGATCAAAGTCCCTGGATTCCCCACATTTCACTATCCTCGAGTAAACACATGATGACAACAAGGTGTTCTCGCTTCTATTAGGTCAAACTAATCTGCCAATAGAGCAAGTGGACATCTTGTTCACTGTGTGTGTGTGTGTGTGTGTGTGTGTGTGTGTGTGTGTGTGTTAAACTAAAACGGAGCATTTCCTGTCAGCTCGGATTTAATCCTGCTCCTTCAAACGGTGTGTGTGCTCGTGTGTTCCACTGTCGGTGTGTGGGCTGCGTCTGCTTCATGAAAGGCAGGTTTTCATGTCAATAAAATCCCTTCTGATCCGAAACACCTTTCTTTTCTACGGTCACATTGTCCTGTTGTCTTACGTACTACACTTCAGTGAAAACACATCCTACTGATATCCCTCTTCTCTTGTACTTGTTGGCATTGCATTTGATATTGAGGTCATCCAAATCCAAAATCAGGCTGTATTACTTGTATATGTTGGGACTCAGATAAGGTTACTAATCAGTAACCTTATCTGAGTCCCAACATATAAAAGTAATACAGCCTGATTGTACCTATTGTTACAGGTAACTAGTAATTGTAGCAGATTACATTTGTATGGTAACCCTCCTGTGTGAGGATGAATATAATAAAGCTTTATTACTGCAGTGTACTAGCAGCTCCCCCCTCTGCACAGACAAGACATACCACACAGCAATAGAATAGAATGAACCCCTCTTTAATGGTCAGTGGGCAGCAGTGTTTCCGTCAGACCAGGGCTGAGAGGGCGTCCACCCCGAGAGGTGGAGGGGGGGGCGGGGGGTGCTTGAATTTTGACTTGAGCCGTTCCTTATAAACACTGTCTTTTTACGTTAGTGAGCCGGATCATTTGGCTCGGCTCTCTTAACCTCTTAAGCCCCACGGACCCGAGCTCGGGTCCGAAAATGCTATATATGTAGCAACAGTGCTAGTGACAAGACAACAAGAGAATAACACGAAGGTCGGCCATCGTTGTTGATCACGTGGTCTATGAAGGTCTATGGGACGCCCTGCCCGTAGAAGCCTGACGGGCAAGGGGTCCGCTGTACGTAATATAGCGACGGGGAGGGGCCCTGACACAGACACTGACTGACTGACTGACCGACCGACCGACCGACCGACCGACCGACCGACCGACCGACCGACCGACCGACCGACCGTGACAAAAATCTGTATTTTCCAAATGTAGACTTGAAAGCGGAATGAAAGGTTCTCCTATCACGACAATCCTTTCTGATCCTAAATATGTTGCTACCTTTCAGCTGGAGTTTGTACAGTTTGTCCTTCAGGTTCCTCAGGTTCAGCAGCAGGCCGGCTCTCTCCTCTGCACTCCAGGAAAGCAGCTGGCTGTCGTCACACTCTACCGCCTCCTGGTGGTGAGTAGAAGAACAACACATGCTTTATTACTGTTGTCATTATACAGTTATAGTGGACATTCACACATGCAAACAAGACGTATACACACAAGCATGCAATAACAGAAAGGTGGCTTAGCAAAGGAGCATGTTTCCACTTCCTGGATCACATCTGCAGCTATCAGTCCACTTTTAATTGTATTTCTTGGTCCATACGTGGACTTAAACCAGTGGCCATGCAGTTCCCAAAACCCCTACAGACTGAGATAATACCGGGACAGGATACTTGTTTTATAAGGAAAATAATACTAATAATAATGTAAGAATATTTTTAAATATCTCGCAAATAAAGGAATTCTGCAATAAAAGAAAGTAAAATTGTGACAATATAAGTAACAGCTACAGTAACGGGTTGAAAAGCGACAAAAAATGTGTTAAAATTAGAAACAAAGAGAGACGGCACCACAGACACTGGGTCAATTATTTGTGTTATATTACAGTATCTTCTTGTCTTAAAGAACACGATGTAACCCGACCCGATATGTGCACTTTAACGCTTTCCTGACGGTAAAAACATCCACAGCTTACCTTGAGTTTAGACGTCAGACTATTGTATCCGCACTGTGAAGTATCATCTTGAGCTGCACTGGAGGACAAGACTACACACACACACACACACACACACACACACACACACACACACACACACACACACACACACACACACACACACACACACACACACACACGTCTTGTTCTTCAGTATACATGTTCTCCTTTATGATCTACACCCGTGAGATTACCTGCTAGTGAGCAAATCCACATCAGAGCTCCCTGTAACGCCATGTTCGCTGAATCAGATTCGTGTTGTCTGACCCCGGAGTGAAGGCAGAGCGCTGATTTATTGACTTTTGTGGAGCAACGTTTACAGAATTGGTCAATAATGTGACGTTCAGCCGAGATCAAAGTCCCTGGATTCCCCACATTTCACTAACCTCGAGTAAACACATGATGACAACAAGGTGTTCTCGCTTCTATTAAGTCAAACTAATCTGCCAACAGAGCGAGTGAACATCTGCTTGGTAAGATGTCCTGAAATAGGATGGGATATTTATTTAAATCAGATCTTGTAATTAGCTGGGAAAACTACTTTTAACTATATTTGACCGGACTCAGGAAATGTTGTTAGAAAGTTAGCCACAAATGCTCCAAAGTGTTCTGCTTTGTGATAACAATTTAAAATAAAACGTTTCATCTGAGAAGTAAGGGGTCTTAAACACAAGACCCTATATCTCATTGAGCCGAGCCAAATGATCCGGCTCACTAACGTAAAAAGACAGAGTCTATAAGGAACGGCTCAAGTCAAAATTCCCCCCCCCCCCCGCTCTCGGGATGAACGCTCTCCAAAAGGTCATTGGATAAAAGTTATTCTTGATAACCCTCTAGAAAGATCTCGTGAACTTCCCCACTCAATCTATCAAGACCCGAGCAGTTCTATTAGATATAGGATAAGAAACAGAGAGAGGGAGCTCAACAAGCTATCTCTTCGTCAGATGCACTCCCCCGCGTATCTAAGCGACTCTGTACCCCGTTACCCTCTACAAGGCCATAGACCAGCAGAGGGGACCGTTACCCTCTACAAGGCCATAGACCAGCAGAGGGGACCGCTACCCTCTACAAGGCCATAGACCAGCAGAGGGGACCGCTACCCTCCACAAGGCCATAGACCAGCAGAGGGGACCGCTACCCTCTACAAGGCCATAGACCAGCAGAGGGGACCGCTACCCTCTACAAGGCCATAGACCAGCAGAGGGGACCGCTACCCTCTACAAGGCCATAGACCAGCAGAGGGGACCGCTACCCTCTACAAGGCCATAGACCAGCAGAGGGGACCGCTACCCTCTACAAGGCCATAGACCAGCAGAGGGGACCGTTACCCTCTACAAGGCCATAGACCAGCAGAGGGGACCGCTACCCTCTACAAGGCCATAGACCAGCAGAGGGGACCGCTACCCTCCACAAGGCCATAGACCAGCAGAGGGGACCGCTACCCTCTACAAGGCCATAGACCAGCAGAGGGGACGCTACCCTCCACAAGGCCATAGACCAGCAGAGGGGACCGCTACCCTCTACAAGGCCATAGACCAGCAGAGGGGACCGCTACCCTCTACAAGGCCATAGACCAGCAGAGGGGACCGCTACCCTCTACAAGGCCATAGACCAGCAGAGGGGACCGTTACCCTCTACAAGGCCATAGACCAGCAGAGGGGACCGCTACCCTCTACAAGGTCATAGACCAGCAGAGGGGACCGCTACCCTCTACAAGGCCATAGACCAGCAGAGGGGACCGTTACCGTCTACAAGGCCATAGACCAGCAGAGGGGACCGTTACCCTCTACAAGGCCATAGACCAGCAGAGGGGACCGTTACCGTCTACAAGGCCATAGACCAGCAGAGGGGACCGTTACCCTCTACAAGGCCATAGACCAGCAGAGGGGACCGTTACCCTCTACAAGGCCATAGACCAGCAGAGGGGACCGTTACCCTCTACAAGGCCATAGACCAGCAGAGGGGAACGTTACCCTCTACAAGGCCATAGACCAGCAGAGGGGACCGTTACCCTCTACAAGGCCATAGACCAGCAGAGGGGACCGTTACCCTCTACAAGGCCATAGACCAGCATAGGGGACCGTTACCCTCTACAAGGCCATAGACCAGCAGAGGGGACCGTTACCCTCTACAAGGCCATAGACCAGCAGAGGGGACCGTTACCCTCTACAAGGCCATAGACCAGCATAGGGGACCGTTACCCTCTACAAGGCCATAGACCAGCAGAGGGGACCGTTACCCTCTACAAGGCCATA
>JAMFTG010000823.1:42500-72500 GCA_023974075.1 Chaenocephalus aceratus
GGCTCCGGAGGGACTCGTGTGAGAGGCTGATAAAGCTTTGTGTGGCTCCAGAGGGACTCGTGTGAAGTCTGATAAAGCTTTGTGTGGCTCCAGAGGGACTCGTGTGAGTCTGATAAAGCTTCGTGTGGCTCCAGAGGGACTCGTGTGAAGTCTGATAAAGCTTTGTGTGGCTCCAGAGGGACTCGTGTGAAGTCTGATAAAGCTTTGTGTGGCTCCAGAGGGACTCGTGTGAGTCTGATAAAGCTTTGTGTGGCTCCAGAGGGACTCGTGTGAAGTCTGATAAAGCTTTGTGTGGCTCCAGAGGGACTCGTGTGAGAGTCTGATGAAGCTTCGTGTGGCTCCAGAGGGACTCGTGAGAGAGTCTGATAAAGCTTTGTGTGGCTCCAGAGGGACTCGTGTGAAGTCTGATAAAGCTTTGTGTGGCTCCAGAGGGACTCGTGTGAAGTCTGATAAAGCTTCGTGTGGCTCCAGAGGGACTCGTGTGAGAGTCTGATGAAGCTTCGTGTGGCTCCAGAGGGACTCGTGAGAGAGTCTGATAAAGCTTTGTGTGGCTCCAGAGGGACTCGTGTGAAGTCTGATGGAGCTTTGTGTGGCTCCAGAGGGACTCGTGTGAAGTCTGATAAAGCTTTGTGTGGCTCCAGAGGGACTCGTGTGAGAGTCTGATAAAGCTTTGTGTGGCTCCAGAGGGACTCGTGTGAAGTCTGATAAAGCTTTGTGTGGCTCCAGAGGGACTCGTGTGGAGTCTGATAAAGCTTTGTGTGGCTCCAGAGGGACTCGTGTGAGAGTCTGATAAAGCTTTGTGTGGCTCCAGAGGGACTCGTGTGAAGTCTGATAAAGCTTTGTGTGGCTCCAGAGGGACTCGTGTGAGAGTCTCATAAAGCTTTGTGTGGCTCCAGAGGGACTCGAGTGAAGTCTGATAAAGCTTCGTGTGGCTCCAGAGGGACTCGAGTGAAGTCTGATAAAGCTTTGTGTGGCTCCAGAGGGACTCGTGTGAAGTCTGATAAAGCTTTGTGTGGCTCCAGAGGGACTCGTGTGAAGTCTGATAAAGCTTTGTGTGGCTCCAGAGGGACTCGTGTGAAGTCTGATAAAGCTTTGTGTGGCTCCAGAGGGACTCGTGTGAAGTCTGATAAAGCTTTGTGTGGCTCCAGAGGGACTCGTGTGAGAGTCTGATAAAGCTTTGTGTGGCTCCAGAGGGACTCGTGTGAAATCTGATAAAGCTTTGTGTGGCTCCAGAGGGACTCGTGTGAGAGTCTGATAAAGCTTTGTGTGGCTCCAGAGGGACTCGTGTGAAGTCTGATAAAGCTTTGTGTGGCTCCAGAGGGACTCGTGTGAGTCTGATAAAGCTTCGTGTGGCTCCAGAGGGACTCGTGTGAGAGTCTGATAAAGCTTTGTGTGGCTCCAGAGGGACTCGTGTGAGTCTGATAAAGCTTCGTGTGGCTCCAGAGGGACTCGTGTGAAGTCTGATAAAGCTTTGTGTGGCTCCAGAGGGACTCGTGTGAAGTCTGATAAAGCTTTGTGTGGCTCCAGAGGGACTCGTGTGAGAGTCCGATAAAGCTTTGTGTGGCTCCGGAGGGACTCGTGTGAGAGGCTGATAAAGCTTTGTGTGGCTCCAGAGGGACTCGTGTGAAGTCTGATAAAGCTTTGTGTGGCTCCAGAGGGACTCGTGTGAGTCTGATAAAGCTTCGTGTGGCTCCAGAGGGACTCGTGTGAAGTCTGATAAAGCTTTGTGTGGCTCCAGAGGGACTCGTGTGAAGTCTGATAAAGCTTTGTGTGGCTCCAGAGGGACTCGTGTGAGTCTGATAAAGCTTTGTGTGGCTCCAGAGGGACTCGTGTGAAGTCTGATAAAGCTTTGTGTGGCTCCAGAGGGACTCGTGTGAGAGTCTGATGAAGCTTCGTGTGGCTCCAGAGGGACTCGTGAGAGAGTCTGATAAAGCTTTGTGTGGCTCCAGAGGGACTCGTGTGAAGTCTGATAAAGCTTTGTGTGGCTCCAGAGGGACTCGTGTGAAGTCTGATAAAGCTTCGTGTGGCTCCAGAGGGACTCGTGTGAGAGTCTGATGAAGCTTCGTGTGGCTCCAGAGGGACTCGTGAGAGAGTCTGATAAAGCTTTGTGTGGCTCCAGAGGGACTCGTGTGAAGTCTGATGGAGCTTTGTGAGGCTCCAGAGGGACTCGTGTGAAGTCTGATAAAGCTTTGTGTGGCTCCAGAGGGACTCGTGTGAAGTCTGATGGAGCTTTGTGTGGCTCCAGAGGGACTCGTGTGAAGTCTGATAAAGCTTTGTGTGGCTCCAGAGGGACTCGTGTGAAGTCTGATAAAGCTTTGTGTGGCTCCAGAGGGACTCGTGTGAGAGTCTGATAAAGCTTTGTGTGGCTCCAGAGGGACTCGTGTGAAGTCTGATAAAGCTTTGTGTGGCTCCAGAGGGACTCGTGTGAAGTCTGATGAAGCTTTGTGTGGCTCCAGAGGGACTCGTGTGAAGTCTGATAAAGCTTTGTGTGGCTCCAGAGGGACTCGTGTGAAGTCTGATAAAGCTTTGTGTGGCTCCAGAGGGACTCGTGTGAAGTCTGATAAAGCTTTGTGTGGCTCCAGAGGGACTCGAGTGAAGTCTGATAAAGCTTTGTGTGGCTCCGGAGGCTTGTTTAATCCACGTTTAACGAAAAGGCATGATGATAGCGTAATGACTTACCGTCGCCAAGAGAAAGCTTGAGCCCATCTTTAAGGGACTCAATGCTAAATCCATTAACGTCAGCCTGTAGCTGTTATCGGCCTGACGTTAACGAGCTTTCCTCCTGTTGATTTCATCTTGTTTTTCATAACGTTGCATTCATCAGGGTTCTTACGGTCATTACAACCTGGGAAAGTCATGGAAATTCAAAAAGCTAATTCCAGGCCCTGGAAAAGTTCCGGAAAACAATATTTTACCCAAAGTTGGAAAAGTCATGGAAATGTAACTAAAGTTGCGTCAAATATAATTTATATTTTAGCTAATCGCCGACATAGTAATACTATAATGATAATAAATACTGTATCGTATAGTAATGAAATGGCATTTAACTGACGAGGTGTTTTGCTGGTGAGAGATTTTAGTAGAAGCTAGTATTTGATTTGTTTTAGACAACATGTTTCAGACCTTACTTTCCTGTTCAACGTTAAAATAAACCATTTTCAGAGGAACCGCTGAGAAAGAGTAATTAGTTTGGTCATGGACGATGAGGTAAAGGTCACGGACAGTGAGGTGAAGGTCACGGACAATGAGGTAAAGGTCACGGACAGTGAGGTGAAGGTCACAGACAATGAGGTGAAGGTCATAGACAATGAGGTAAAGGTCATGGAGAAGTGTATGAACCCTGATTAGCCCCCCTACCTCACTGACCTCCTCACCCTCTACCAACCACCCCGGTCCCTCAGATCCTCCTCAGCCGGTTTGCTTTCCACCCCCAACGCCATACTCCGGAGCTTCGGGGACAGAGCCTTCTCTGTGACAGCCCCGAAGCTCTGGAACTCCCTCCCCCAAGACCTCCGTGAGTCTGAGTCCCTCACCCTGTTCCAGTCCCGCCTCAAAACCCACCTCTTCAACTCTGTATTCATAAGCCCCGCCCCCTCTCAACTCTCTATCCTTAAGCCCCGCCCCCTCTCGATCAACTTCCTCCTGACTGCTTTTCTGTTGTGTTTTGTTTCTTTTTGGTTCTGTCTTTGTTTTTGTTTTGTTTGTCTACCCTCCCTCCCAAATGTAAAGCGTCTTTGGGTTCAGAAAAGCGCTATAGAAAATCAATATATTATTATTATTATTATTATATGTATGTACTGTAGTACCAAATGTAGTAGCGTTAGCATTGGCCCTTTCTCACCTTAACGCTCACCACCACGGCAGGCCACAACATTATTAGCTTAGCAGCACATGGGCTACATGAAGGCAGCAACATGTGCGTGTTCCACGTACAGACAATTTATTCCAAAACAACACGTGTATTGGATCTGGCCCTTCAATCAGTCGGACGAGGGTACACCAGGAATGGAACTAACGTTTCAAAACACTTTCAAAACTTTCAAACACTTTCAAAACACTGACCAAGACACACCTCTTCAGACTGGCTTTTAATCTGTGAATTATGCTGTGTTGCTGTTTTAATAACTTTTAAATGTTATTTTATCATGTTCTTATAAACTTTTAAATTCTATTTTATCATGTTTTATCACCACTGTAAAGCGTCTTTGAGCACCTGGAAAAGCGCTTCGAAATGAAATGTATTATTATTATTATTATTATTATTAACGGTTGTGTATCGAGGCAACAATGATAAGCTATCCAGATACAACGTCTCCTGATTCTGTATCTGGATGACATGCAGATTTTATTTCTGTATTATTCAAAAATAGCCCGTTCACTGCGCCTCCTCACCTCTCTCCCCTTTTGTTTGATGCCCAGAGCCTGAGCTTTAAAATGTTACGAGCAATGCTACGGTTGCCTGGAGACGACCGTATATATATTAGGGTCGAATAATCGATTATTATTCGCCAGGGCTGCCGAATAATCGATTTTGATCATGGTCAGTTTCTGGCAACCCTAATATATATACAAAGGCCTCCGAGGTCCCACGTAGACACACACACACACACACACACACACACACACACACACACACACACACACACACACACTCGGTGCACATCAATACAGAAGCCCTGTGTGGCATAACCGTAATGATGAATGGCGTGCTTGATAGCAACACGCTCTCCTCTCTGTCTAACCTTTCTCAAATACTCGTGGCATTCTCCCCGCGGCGCTCCTCGTCCACCTCCCTTCGAGGCATTGTGCCGAATTATCCACCCGTGGAAAACTGCTACTCTGTTGTCAAATGATTCACACGGATGAGCTTGAGAAAGCCGAGCAGCCTGAGCTAATTGGTATTCAGCAAAGACGCCTGTTTCAAAGGCTTTTCCTTCTTCGGAAGCATCGCAGTGCCTCCAGGGGAAGTTTGAACGCAGTTGCGGCTGATGAATAGCTAATAACATCGATTAGCTGGTTTTAATTACCTCCGCGCCTTCATCGCGAAGCAGATTTACAACACGGAGGCAGGTCCTCTTAAAAGGCGCGGCACACGGGAGACATTTTGTAAGATTGCTGTGCATCGGAAGGAAGGGTTTAACGCGACACGAATATTCAGAGCTTGTAAAGAGACGAGAACACTGATGGTGTCGGTGGAGGATTGGGTTCTGCGTCCAAACACAAATCAAAGTGAGGAAGAGGAAGAGGAAGAGGAAGAGACGAGGAGCAGGGCGGTTGAAAGTGGGCCCGATTCGACGTTAGTGTCCCCTGGTCTCCCAGCTGTGTGCGTCACTCTTTAGTGTCCCCTGGTCTCCCAGCTGTGTGCGTCACTCTTTAGTGTCCCCTGGTCTCCCAGCTGTGTGCGTCACTCTTTAGTGTCCCCTGGTCTCCCAGCTGTGTGCCTCACTCTTTAGTGTCCCCTAGTCTCCCAGCTGTGTGCGTCACTCTTTAGTGTCCCCTGGTCTCCCAGCTGTGTGCGTCACTCTTTAGTGTCCCCTAGTCTCCCAGCTGTGTGCGTCACTCTTTAGTGTCCCCTGGTCTCCCAGTGTGCGTCACTCTTTAGTGTCCCCTGGTCTCCCAGCTGTGTGCGTCACTCTTTAGTGTCCCCTGGTCTCCCAGTGTGCGTCACTCTTTAGTGTCCCCTAGTCTCCCAGCTGTGTGCGTCACTCTTTAGTGTACCCTGGTCTCCCAGTGTGCGTCACTCTTTAGTGTCCCCTGGTCTCCCAGCTGTGTGCGTCACTCTTTAGTCTCCCCTAGTCTCCCAGCTGTGTGCGTTACTCTTTAGTGTCCCCTGGTCTCCCAGCTGTGTGCGTCACTCTTTAGTGTCCCCTGGTCTCCCAGCTGTGTGCGTCACTCTTTAGTGTCCCCTGGTCTCCCAGCTGTGTGCCTCACTCTTTAGTGTCCCCTAGTCTCCCAGCTGTGTGCGTCACTCTTTAGTGTCCCCTGGTCTCCCAGCTGTGTGCGTCACTCTTTAGTGTCCCCTAGTCTCCCAGCTGTGTGCGTCACTCTTTAGTGTCCCCTGGTCTCCCAGTGTGCGTCATTCTTTAGTGTCCCCTGGTCTCCCAGCTGTGTGCGTCACTCTTTAGTGTCCCCTGGTCTCCCAGCTGTGTGCGTCACTCTTTAGTGTCCCCTAGTCTCCCAGCTGTGTGCGTCACTCTTTAGTGTCCCCTGGTCTCCCAGTGTGCGTCACTCTTTAGTGTCCCCTGGTCTCCCAGCTGTGTGCGTCACTCTTTAGTGTCCCCTGGTCTCCCAGTGTGCGTCACTCTTTAGTGTCCCCTAGTCTCCCAGCTGTGTGCGTCACTCTTTAGTGTACCCTGGTCTCCCAGTGTGCGTCACTCTTTAGTGTCCCCTGGTCTCCCAGCTGTGTGCGTCGCTTTTTAGTGTCCCCTGGTCACCCAGCTGTGTGCGTCATTCTTTAGTCTCCCCTAGTCTCCCAGCTGTGTGCGTCACTCTTTAGTGTCCCCTGGTCTCCCAGCTGTGTGCGTCACTCTTTAGTGTCCCCTGGTCTCCCAGCTGTGTGCGTCACTCTTTAGTGTCCCCTGGTCTCCCAGCTGTGTGCCTCACTCTTTAGTGTCCCCTAGTCTCCCAGCTGTGTGCGTCACTCTTTAGTGTCCCCTGGTCTCCCAGCTGTGTGCGTCACTCTTTAGTGTCCCCTAGTCTCCCAGCTGTGTGCGTCACTCTTTAGTGTCACCTGGTCTCCCAGTGTGCGTCACTCTTTAGTGTCCCCTAGTCTCCCAGCTGTGTGCGTCACTCTTTAGTGTACCCTGGTCTCCCAGCTGTGTGCGTCACTCTTAGTCTGTCCGGTCACTCTTAGTGTCCCCTGGTCTCCCAGCTGTGTGCGTCACTCTTTAGTGTCCCCTGGTCTCCCAGCTGTGTGCGTCACTCTTTAGTGTCCCCTGGTCTCCCAGCTGTGTGCGTCACTCTTTAGTGTCCCCTGGTCTCCCAGCTGTGTGCGTCACTCTTTAGTGTCCCCTGTTCTCCTAGCTGTGTGCGTCACTCTTTAGTGTCCCCTGGTCTCCCAGCTGTGTGCGTCACTCTTTAGTGTCCCCTGGTCTCCCAGCTGTGTGCGTCACTCTTTAGTGTCCCCTGGTCTCCCAGCTGTGTGCGTCACTCTTTAGTGTCCCCTTGTCTCCCAGCTGTGTGCCTCACTCTTTAGTGTCCCCTAGTCTCCCAGCTGTGTGCGTCACTCTTTAGTGTCCCCTGGTCTCCCAGCTGTGTGCGTCACTCTTTAGTGTCCCCTAGTCTCCCAGCTGTGTGCGTCACTCTTTAGTGTCCCCTGGTCTCCCAGTGTGCGTCACTCTTTAGTGTCCCCTGGTCTCCCAGCTGTGTGCGTCACTCTTTAGTGTCCCCTGGTCTCCCAGTGTGCGTCACTCTTTAGTGTCCCCTAGTCTCCCAGCTGTGTGCGTCACTCTTTAGTGTACCCTGGTCTCCCAGTGTGCGTCACTCTTTAGTGTCCCCTGGTCTCCCAGCTGTGTGCGTCGCTTTTTTAGTGTCCCCTGGTCTCCCAGCTGTGTGCCTCACTCTTTAGTGTCCCCTAGTCTCCCAGCTGTGTGCGTCACTCTTTAGTGTCCCCTGGTCTCCCAGCTGTGTGCGTCACTCTTTAGTGTCCCCTAGTCTCCCAGCTGTGTGCGTCACTCTTTAGTGTCCCCTGGTCTCCCAGTGTGCGTCACTCTTTAGTGTCCCCTGGTCTCCCAGCTGTGTGCGTCACTCTTTAGTGTCCCCTGGTCTCCCAGTGTGCGTCACTCTTTAGTGTCCCCTAGTCTCCCAGCTGTGTGCGTCACTCTTTAGTGTACCCTGGTCTCCCAGTGTGCGTCACTCTTTAGTGTCCCCTGGTCTCCCAGCTGTGTGCGTCGCTTTTTAGTGTCCCCTGGTCACCCAGCTGTGTGCGTCACTCTTTAGTCTCCCCTAGTCTCCCAGCTGTGTGCGTCACTCTTTAGTGTCCCCTGGTCTCCCAGCTGTGTGCGTCACTCTTTAGTGTCCCCTGGTCTCCCAGCTGTGTGCGTCACTCTTTAGTGTCCCCTGGCCTCCCAGCTGTGTGCCTCACTCTTTAGTGTCCCCTAGTCTCCCAGCTGTGTGCGTCACTCTTTAGTGTCCCCTGGTCTCCCAGCTGTGTGCGTCACTCTTTAGTGTCCCCTAGTCTCCCAGCTGTGTGCGTCACTCTTTAGTGTCCCCTGGTCTCCCAGTGTGCGTCATTCTTTAGTGTCCCTGGTCTCCCAGCTGTGTGCGTCACTCTTAGTCCCTGTCTCCAGTGTGCGTCACTCTTTAGTGTCCCCTGGTCTCCCAGCTGTGTGCGTCACTCTTTAGTGTCCCCTAGTCTCCCAGCTGTGTGCGTCACTCTTTAGTGTCCCCTGGTCTCCCAGCTGTGTGCGTCACTCTTTAGTGTCCCCTGGTCTCCCAGCTGTGTGCGTCACTCTTTAGTGTCCCCTGGTCTCCCAGCTGTGTGCGTCACTCTTTAGTGTCCCCTGGTCTCCCAGCTGTGTGCGTCACTCTTTAGTGTCCCCTGTCTCCTAGCTGTGTGCGTCACTCTTTAGTGTCCCCTGGTCTCCCAGCTGTGTGCGTCACTCTTTAGTGTCCCCTGGTCTCCCAGCTGTGTGCGTCACTCTTTAGTGTCCCCTTGTCTCCCAGCTGTGTGCCTCACTCTTTAGTGTCCCCTAGTCTCCCAGCTGTGTGCGTCACTCTTTAGTGTCCCCTGGTCTCCCAGCTGTGTGCGTCACTCTTTAGGTCGTCCCAGCTAGTCTCCCTAGTCCTGTCAGGTGCGTCACTCTTTAGTGTCCCCTGGTCTCCCAGTGTGCGTCACTCTTTAGTGTCCCCTGGTCTCCCAGCTGTGTGCGTCACTCTTTAGTGTCCCCTGGTCTCCCAGTGTGCGTCACTCTTTAGTGTCCCCTGGTCTCCCAGCTGTGTGCGTCACTCTTTAGTGTCCCCTGGTCTCCCAGCTGTGTGCGTCACTCTTTAGTGTCCCCTGGTCTCCCAGCTGTGTGCGTCACTCTTTAGTGTCCCCTGGTCTCCCAGCTGTGTGCGTCACTCTTTAGTGTCCCCTGGTCTCCCAGCTGTGTGCGTCACTCTTTAGTGTCCCCTGGTCTCCCAGCTGTGTGCGGCGCTTTTTAGTGTCCCCTGGTCTCCCAGCTGTGTGCGTCACTCTTTAGTGTCCCCTGGTCTCCCAGCTGTGTGCGTCACTCTTTAGTCTCCCCTAGTCTCCCAGCTGTGTGCATCACTCTTTAGTGTCCCTGGTCTCCCAGCTGTGTGCGTCACTCTTTAGTGTCCCGTGGTCTCCCAGCTGTGTGCCTCACTCTTTAGTGTCCCCTAGTCTCCCAGCTGTGTGCGTCACTCTTTAGTGTCCCCTGGTCTCCCAGCTGTGTGCGTCACTCTTTAGTGTCCCCTAGTCTCCCAGCTGTGTGCGTCACTCTTTAGTGTCCCCTGGTCTCCCAGTGTGCGTCACTCTTTAGTGTCCCCTGGTCTCCCAGCTGTGTGCGTCACTCTTTAGTGTCCCCTGGTCTCCCAGTGTGCGTCACTCTTTAGTGTCCCCTAGTCTCCCAGCTGTGTGCGTCACTCTTTAGTGTACCCTGGTCTCCCAGTGTGCGTCACTCTTTAGTGTCCCCTGGTCTCCCAGCTGTGTGCGTTGCTTTTTAGTGTCCCCTGGTCACCCAGCTGTGTGCGTCACTCTTTAGTCTCCCCTAGTCTCCCAGCTGTGTGCGTCACTCTTTAGTGTCCCCTGGTCTCCCAGCTGTGTGCGTCACTCTTTAGTGTCCCCTGGTCTCCCAGCTGTGTGCGTCACTCTTTAGTGTCCCCTGGTCTCCCAGCTGTGTGCCTCACTCTTTAGTGTCCCCTAGTCTCCCAGCTGTGTGCGTCACTCTTTAGTGTCCCCTGGTCTCCCAGCTGTGTGCGTCACTCTTTAGTGTCCCCTAGTCTCCCAGCTGTGTGCGTCACTCTTTAGTGTCCCCTGGTCTCCCAGTGTGCGTCATTCTTTAGTGTCCCCTGGTCTCCCAGCTGTGTGCGTCACTCTTTAGTGTCACCTGGTCTCCCAGTGTGCGTCACTCTTTAGTGTCCCCTAGTCTCCCAGCTGTGTGCGTCACTCTTTAGTGTACCCTGGTCTCCCAGCTGTGTGCGTCACTCTTTAGTGTCCCCTGGTCTCCCAGCTGTGTGCGTCACTCTTTAGTGTCCCCTGGTCTCCCAGCTGTGTGCGTCACTCTTTAGTGTCCCCTGGTCTCCCAGCTGTGTGCGTCACTCTTTAGTGTCCCCTGGTCTCCCAGCTGTGTGCGTCACTCTTTAGTGTCCCCTTGTCTCCCAGCTGTGTGCCTCACTCTTTAGTGTCCCCTAGTCTCCCAGCTGTGTGCGTCACTCTTTAGTGTCCCCTGGTCTCCCAGCTGTGTGCGTCACTCTTTAGTGTCCCCTAGTCTCCCAGCTGTGTGCGTCACTCTTTAGTGTCCCCTGGTCTCCCAGTGTGCGTCACTCTTTAGTGTCCCCTGGTCTCCCAGCTGTGTGCGTCACTCTTTAGTGTCCCCTGGTCTCCCAGTGTGCGTCACTCTTTAGTGTCCCCTAGTCTCCCAGCTGTGTGCGTCACTCTTTAGTGTACCCTGGTCTCCCAGTGTGCGTCACTCTTTAGTGTCCCCTGGTCTCCCAGCTGTGTGCGTCGCTTTTTAGTGTCCCCTGGTCACCCAGCTGTGTGCGTCACTCTTTAGTCTCCCCTAGTCTCCCAGCTGTGTGCGTCACTCTTTAGTGTCCCCTGGTCTCCCAGCTGTGTGCGTCACTCTTTAGTGTCCCCTGGTCTCCCAGCTGTGTGCGTCACTCTTTAGTGTCCCCTGGTCTCCCAGCTGTGTGCCTCACTCTTTAGTGTCCCCTAGTCTCCCAGCTGTGTGCGTCACTCTTTAGTGTCCCCTGGTCTCCCAGCTGTGTGCGTCACTCTTTAGTGTCCCCTAGTCTCCCAGCTGTGTGCGTCACTCTTTAGTGTCCCCTGGTCTCCCAGTGTGCGTCATTCTTTAGTGTCCCCTGGTCTCCCAGCTGTGTGCGTCACTCTTTAGTGTCACCTGGTCTCCCAGTGTGCGTCACTCTTTAGTGTCCCCTAGTCTCCCAGCTGTGTGCGTCACTCTTTAGTGTACCCTGGTCTCCCAGCTGTGTGCGTCACTCTTTAGTGTCCCCTGGTCTCCCAGCTGTGTGCGTCACTCTTTAGTGTCCCCTGGTCTCCCAGCTGTGTGCGTCACTCGTTAGTGTCCCCTGGTCTCCCAGCTGTGTGCGTCACTCTTTAGTGTCCCCTGGTCTCCCAGCTGTGTGTGTCACTCTTTAGTCTCCCCTGGTCTCCCAGCTGTGTGCGTCGCTCTTTAGTGTCCCCTGGTCTCGCAGCTGTGTGCGTCGCTCTTTAGTGTCCCCTGGTCTCCCAGCTGTGGGCGTCGCTCTTTAGTGTCCCCTGGTCTCCCAGCTGTGTGCGTCGCTCTTTAGTGTCCCCTGGTCTCCCAGCTGTGTGCGTCACTCTTTAGTGTCCCCTGGTCTCCCAGCTGCGTGCGTCACTCTTTAGTGTCCCCTGGTCTCCGTTGTGTTTTGAGCTTCTTGCAGCTTTTAGTAAACGCTGCATGTTTTGCAAGTCGGGGAAGATTTTTCTTGTGTTTTAGCACATTTGTGTTTCATGATGTCGAGCGTCTTTGAGAGGTGCAGAGCGTTTCTCCTAACGGAAATGTTTTGGGCCGTTTGCATCCGTCGTCCATCTTCACTGTGCTTCTTCTCTGCTGCCACTTAGTCATCCAGTGCGTTACATGAACATGCAGATTGCTCAACACCTACCGGAATGCAGAGAACATCCGCGCACCGAGGCCCCGAACACACACCAGATGGAGGAAACTATTAATTTATCAAATATTTATAAGATGCAAATGACAATAAAAAAATGATGGCGCTGTTCCTGAACACCTGTTTTCCTGCCGGCTTACCGAGCGCTTGTTTACCACCTGTCCTCTCTCACACACTTCCTCTCTCACACACTTCCTGCCTTCCTGAAAACCAGCAGTCTGATTGTTTTACCGCCTCTTCAGCTTGCTGGGTAGCTTTTCTTTCATGCCACATACTTCATAGTTTAGATTACTATTTTGAAATCCTCCCCTTTGTCTTCCTGTCTCTTCGTTAACTACTATCGTTCTTACCTAGCTGCACTACTAGCAAAGGTTACAACCCACTCATTTGTGGTGTGCTAACGACTGCCTATGCATGCACTCGTTTAATGATTGCATGATTATTTAAATAAAAACATGTATTTGTTAAAGTGTAGTAAAACATGGTTAGTGGAAAGTCAGCTCTGTCAACACTGACACAATCTGCACTTTACAACGCTCGTACATGTGCCTTGAGCTGTTGCTATCCGTCTACTTTGTGAACATGTATTTTAGTTTTGTTTTTATGTTTTTATATATGCTTTTATCATAATATAAGCATCTCTGGTGAATGTTATTTTACTGATTGTATTTACCTGTTATTTGAAGTGAATTTTTGGATTTTTTAGGATGACTTTCAACATCTGTCCGGGACTACAGACGAACAATAGCCTGTTGGCTAACTCTGGCGCATTTACAGAAATGTCAATCAATGTGCACTGTCCCTGTCAAATACAAATTTAAATAAAAAATACAGCTCAGGGATGCAAACTTGTCATCTTTCGGCGAAATTCGCCGTTTTGAATCCAAAATAGGTCTTTTGACGCCTCCGTCGAGGCGTCAAAAGTTGAACATTGCTCAAGTTTTGAAGCGAGCAACTCCAGCAATGCTCCACGTCGCTTCCCAAAATGCAGTTCGGCTAAAAGTGACATCACCCCATTCAAAGTGAGTGGGCAGAAGCGTTGGAAGCTTCAACGCACGCCGCTGTGTGGACGGGCCGTAACAAGAGAGATAACAGAGCCAGGGTTTGGTCGTAAAACGTCAGCAGGCAATTAAGGTTAAATATCTTAAGGAAGGAAGAATTATTATTTGACACTTAGGAAGAGAGAAGAGATATTCTCTAACAATATGTTTTCTAATGATTGATCATGAAATTGTTCTCAAAGCTGGTGCAGGTGCAGCTAGTCTGAAGTACTTTGTAGGCTGCAGGGTAGCTGGTGGAGGTGCAGCTAGTCTGAAGTACTTTGTAGACTGCAGGGTAGCTGGTGAAGGTGCAGCTAGTCTGAAGTACTTTGCAGACTGCAGGGTAGCTGGTGGATTTACTCCAGGTGGAACTAAAGTCTGATTCAACACTTGGTTAGATTTCACATCATTCATCCAGATCTGTGAAGTAACTAAAGGTATTAATACATGTAGTGGAGTAGAAGTACACCATGTACCTCTGAACTGTGGAGGAGTAGAAGTACACCATGTACCTCTGGACTGTAGTGGAGTAGAAGTACACCATGTACCTCTGACCTGTAGAGGAGTAGAAGAACAAAGTAGCAAAAGAAACATTAAAATACTTAAATAAAGTACAAGTATCTCAAAATTGTACCCAAGTGGTACTTGAGTTTATGAACTTAGTTACTTTACACCAGTGGCTATAAAGATAGAAAGACTAAGCCTTGCACAGAGGCATGACAATACATTTTCAAAATGCTCAACAGTGCTGCCAAAAGGATAAACTGACTGCTCCACAATAAAAATAAATGCTTTTATATATTTCTATTAGATGTGACTCTTTGGCGTTTCTGTTTTTAGTAACTGCTGCTTTAGTTGTTCTGACTGCTAAAATCCTGTTATTCCTAATTTTAAAGCCGATATTCCGTGGGGTCGGGGGGCTCGGATCCTTGTCACCTTTTTCATACCTGATGAGTTTGCATCCCTGTCAAGACACACAAGGTGAAATGGAGACATTACATTACATTACATTGCATTACATGTCACTTGTTAGACGCTTTTATCCAAAGCGACTTACATACTCAATACAGTGGGCAATCCCCCCAGGAGCAATTTGGGGTGAAGTGTCTCAGGGACACAACGACATGCTGACTGCAGTGGGGTTTGAACCTGTGACCCCCTAACCCCAAACATCAACGCACAACCCACTGCGCCACACGCCTCCCGGAGACTGTGTGCACTGAGCTGATGCAGCTGGAACACAAATCACAAAATAAATAGAAATAGTTTTTGTGACAGTCCCAACTGTTTTGTACACAGATGCGCAAACCAAGCTCGAGTGGATATGTTTTATTATCATTTCAAAACAATGCAACAGAAATATGTCATACCCTTACAGGCTGTTGTTGTTTTTGGAAATGATTTTAGCTGGAAGGCACTGATGACCAGATTTCACAAGGACTCTTTGCCATAAAATGTTCCATTGGTATTTGTTTTACCATCTCTATCAATTTCAGTTTTCTTTCTTATTGTAGGAAGCAGTTTCATTTGAATACCTCTAGATGTTGTCCTACTACTTTACTGAGCATCCTCATAGACATACAGTGTCTTATGCATAATGTGTAAATAATGTAGGAAGAACTCATTAAAAACAGTCAAGAAATGAGAGCAGTGTCTAGTTACATCAGGTTATCACGTTTAAAAGCAACTCACACAAAGAAAGAAAATCTAAGCATAACAAAATGGCTGTCCTCTCTAACTGTTCCGCTTAGAGACACTCGTGTTGGCACTGAGCTAAGGCTTTTAGCAGGAACTCATATACATAAAGCCTGCGGGATCTTCCGGAGTGGGTCTGTGTGTGGGGATTCGCTCTGTAGCTCCACGGCAGAAAACAGCCAGGGTTCATTGTTCAAGTCTTTAAAGCGTCAGCACCGTGCCAAACGCTGACAGGAGGCCAAAAGCCCGGTGCCAGTTTCATCTTCTCTTTCAGGAACAAATATAACAACATGAAAGCTTTTTAAATGGTTGGAGAGGACACTGTTAACAATCAATACAAAGTTAGAGACACCAGAACTTTTTGTTTTAATGGATTAGTTGTTGTGAAAGAAAGAGTTACCCTCAACATTTTATTGATTTATACAAATACACAGACTAGCTTATTACTGATGCAGGGATTGCCCTCATTCAATAATATCCCTATAAATATCAACAATAGTTTGAGAGAAACACAATCTCCTCTCCGATATGAAGTGCTGGAAAAAAGACAGTCTCAAGAAGGAAATCTGATCAGACTGACCAATGATCATGATATAATTTTTCTTCATATTGAGGAACAGAAATGTATGAGATATTATACGTTTTTCACAGCAGACAAGCATGCCTCTAGTTTAATAACCATAAAGACACATACAGATGTGTATTATGAGCCTTACAGTGGCAATTAATTCAGTATAATAAGTTAAATATCCTCAGAAAAGAAAAAGGGCCTGAAACAGATCCCTGAGGTGCTCCATCTATCAAACACATGTACAGATAAGTAGGAACACGTAAGAACCTGAGACCCAGAGCCAATAAGTGAAATATTATTTGAAAAAGAAAGGAAAAGGGCCTAAAACAGATCCCTGAGGTACTCCATATGTGACCTGCTCTATCGAAATCAGTCGCATTGACCCGAAGACACATTTTGAGTTGTATACACTGTTGGAAAGAGGAGATTCCTAGCTTTCTAATGATATCAGGATTATTTTTTTACTCCGAATATTAAGCAAAATATGTCACGTTATTTAATGACTGTCACAGAGTCATCATTTTGAGAAAAAGGCCTTCAAAGTTTCCTCTTCTCTGGAATCCATCGATCTGATTGGTTATTAGCGGCTAATAAATGATCAAAGTAGTACGGAGGGGAAATATTTTCGTTTGGATTACTGGTATGGGGGAAGCTCGCGAGTGTGTGTTTGTTTCCCGGGGTAAACACTCACGAGAAACACCGGCTGTTGTTATGCCTGCTGTGACGAAACACCCGACCCGGAAAAATATATTTTTAAGCAAATCCACGTTTATTTTGAAATGAACCGTTGCGACTTCCGATTGATTTTGATAGAGTGGGTCACATATCAAAAACATGTACAGATAAGTCGGAAAACGTGAGAGCCAGAGACACAGAGCCAATAAGTGAAATATCCTCTGAAAAAAACTGAGAAGGGCCTAAAACAGATCCCTGAGGTACTCCATATGCAAACATTCCCCAAATTGGGATCAATACAGTACTTCTTATCTTATATATATATCAAAACATGGTCAGATAAGTAGGAAAATGTAAGAGCCAGACACAAAGCCAATAAGTGAAATATCCTTTGAAAGAAAATAATAGGGCCTAAAACAGATCCCTGAGGTACTCCATACGCAAACATTCCCCAAATTGGGATCAATACAGTACTTCTTATCTTATATATCAAAACATGGTCAGATAAGTAGGAAAATGTAAGAGCCAGACACAAAGCCAATAAGTGAAATATCCTTTGAAAGAAAATAATAGGGCCTAAAACAGATCCCTGAGGTACTCCATATATCAAAAACATTTTCAGATGTGTAGGAAAACGAGACACCAAATGATATTCAGTGCCACCAAACGTGTGAATAGGTAAAAGGACAACAGTCATGCTTTAGCTTCATCTGTGTTTCTCTCTATCCCACTCATTTAGCTGTTTCCCGGAGACACTGACGCTGCTAATGGGCCCGATGGCGATAAAAGGCTTTTCAGATTAGTGCTCCAAAAGCAGCTTTAGGATCTTCCCGGTCCCAGCAGTGGGAGCCTCCCATGTTGGCAGAATTGGCTCTGCGAAACATTTTGTATTCCAGGAAGAGTCGTGGAGTTTATATGAAGACAACTTTGAAGATGTAATACTGTGCTGGCATACTAAGTGTGTGTGTAATGTGTGGCGGCGTATGCATTACCGTGTGTGGATTTCCATACGAGACAATGCATGTCTGTCTCTGTGTGAGTTATTGGTTTAATTTCCCCCCTTTATGTGACTGTAAATGAATGCTATTTGAATAAAGCTACTGAGGCTCATAAAAGTGCCTCTGCTGAGATAGTGGATCTAGTTAAGTTCCTTCTAACGTTGGAAGTGGAGCAAGCTGATGGCGCTGACAAAGCTGAAAAAATAAATGTATTCTACTCCAATCAATCACATGAGTAAGGTGGCCAAAGGGTGCACACTTACTCTGTTGTTGGAAACTTCCCTAAAATGTGTTATGGTCTTATTTTAACGATGTGGTCACATGACGACTTCTGATGTTACTGCAGATCGGCTGTAAGCTAGCTAGCTAACGTAGCTAACCTAGGGATTTCAGATATACTGACAAACACTTCCAGTTATGAGACGACTAACTCTGAGACGGAGACAGACGTTCAGCTTTGTAATCCTTAACGTCACCAAGCTGTGTGCGTCACTCTTTAGTGTCCCCTGGTCTCCCAGCTGTGTGCGTCACTTTTTAGTGTCCCCTGGTCTCCCAGCTGTGTGCGTCACTCTTTAGTGTCCCCTGGTCTCCCAGCTGTGTGCGTCACTCTTTAGTGTCCCCTGGTCTCCCAGCTGTGTGCGTCACTCTTTAGTGTCCCCTGGTCTCCCAGCTGTGTGCGTCACTCTTTAGTGTCCCCTGGTCTCCCAGCTGTGTGCGTCACTCTTTAGTGTCCCCTGGTCTCCCAGCTGTGTGCGTCACTCTTTAGTGTCCCCTGGTCTCCCAGCTGTGTGCGTCACTATTTAGTGTCCCCTGGTCTCCCAGCTGTGTGCGTGACTCTTTAGTGTCCTCTGGTCTCCCAGCTGTGTGCTTCACTATTTAGTGTCCCCTGGTCTCCAGCTGTGTGCGTCACTCCTTAGTGTCCCTGTTCTCCCAGCTGTGTGCTTCACTTTTTAGTGTCCCCTGGTCTCCCAGCTGGGTGTGTCACTCTTTAGTGTCCCCTGGTCTCCCAGCTGTGTGCGTCACTCCTTAGTGTCCCCTGGTCTCCAGCTGTGTGCGTCATGTTTTAGTGTCCCCTGGTCTCCCAGCTGTGTGCGTCATGTTTTCGTGTTTCCTGATTCAGACACTTTTTAGCCTTTTCTTTGAGAAATCTCACTTAAATCTAAACCAAAAGATCAGAAAGACATCCCCATGTTCATTACAGCTAATCCAAATGTATTCCCTTTACTCATTTAGTTAAAGAAATACGGATTTATTTCAACATGATATATCAATTCAAATAAGTCTTGACAGGACTGAGTCGGCTGCCTGACATTCACTCGCCAATTTTCGCAGGTGATTATAAAACCAGAGATTGGACCAATTTATGAGGAAAGGTCCTAAAATGTCTGCACAGTAACTCTATCATGAATACATTAGGTTTTTATATATCCATAACACCTAAATCTGGATTTTTAATGTTCTACTTTATGGGCGAGAAAAGTTTTACTGCACGTACAAACCTACTTTGTCTCGTTACAGCTGGAATACATTCGCTCATCAGATGTGCCAGTCTGCCGGGAACAGCGAAACGCATGCCTTGAACCATCATAATATTTTAATTACATTAGAGGAATTAAAGCTCACAAGACTTCCCATTTGAAAAGGAGGACAGCGGTTCTTACATGGATATGAGTGTTAACATTTGCATCTCTTAGAATAGAACATGAATTAATTACATGCTTGTGTTTCACTTCACTTCACCGATATGATTCCCATGTTTCAGCATCGTTGTTTATCCACCACTACATCATACTAACACAGGACCAAGGCTGTGAGTTTTCTTCTACCAACTTAAATGGCCAGTTCACCAGAAGAACTTCTCGATAAATGGACAGAAAATATTCACATACTTGCTTGTCAGTAAGTTGTAAGAAATATGAAAACCAGTCGATTTTAATTAGGATAATGTTTAAGGGAAGAAACAGCAGTGGCGTCGGTTACAATTCTCCAGGAATAGTGAGATTAATTAAACTTGTTAGCAGAGCACTTGCATCCGGAGACATGTGGATTGTTTTATGGGAATCTTATCTTATCTGATGGCAAAGGTTGAAGTCACGATTAGTGGATTTACTCTTTGGGTAAAATCCACATAATTCTTCAGTCGTCCATCGTGAAGGGAAACCAGTCTAGAGTTACTAGAGAGGACAAGCATTTTCAAAGAAGCCCTGCTTTTTGGAGTTTTCCCCCTCTTCCAGTATCGTGTGTTCTAAAGGTTTCAGTGCATGCTCATGGTCTGCAAAGGTGTTATGGAAATCTAGGACCCAACTCTGTGGAGAGTACAAGTCAAAGTGATCAAAACAAATAAATGGTGAATCAGACAGAACCGTCTTTCTAGTTATTTATTTGAAGCTTCAAATACATAAGATACAATATAAAATAGACACAGGTCTCACAGAGTAATAGTCTGCGTGAGTGTGCGCCATACGATGTGTTAGCAAAGCTTATATACAGAAGGAGTGGGAAAGTTAGAAATCTGTCTTCACACGGTCACATTGTTATTAGACATCTGTCCTTGAGCGGTAGATAGCATGACGGTTCCCAGAGTAGGGAGTTCTTGTGTGACTGTGTGTGAGTCTCAGCCCAGTAGCCAAAGCAGCTCTGTGGCCTTGAAGCGCCTGGGAATAAACCCACAGTAGAGTAGAAGAAGAAAACAGCACATCTCAGAAATGAGAAGCATTTGGTTTAAGCATATAAGGATATAATAAAAATGTCCACTACATTGGCTAAAATCCCCACATTGAAGTAGTGACAAGTAAACAAGTCAGAGTAGAAGCACAAAATACAAACATGACATCTGGCAGGGGACAACATGTCAGGGTGAGGGTTTCGGTACGTCCACACAGCGGCATGCGTTGAAGCTTGCCGGTGGGCGTGTCTGAAGCTCGACTAACAACCAATCACATGAATCTCCCGCCCCGGACACACAAGCACGCGGTTCGATTGGCTAGAGCTTGTACTGGCATATGATTTGATTGGCTGACGCTTCCGTCGAAGCTTGAAAAGTTGAACTTTTCTCAACTTTTGAAGCGAGCGACGGAGGCAAAGCGAAGCGACGGAACCACAATGCAGTTCGGCAAAGCGTGAACTGGGAAGCGTCTCCGTTGAAGCTTCAACGCACGCCGCCGTGTGGACGGGCCGTTAGTGCGTGTTGAGGAGTTATTATTACATTACTGAAATGCCTATTATAAGCCTTAAAGACTTACTTTACAGAAGCTACAAGTCCAGACTCCATGTGGGGAAAGGCTTAACCCCAAAGACCCTGAGTGTAAAGCTGAACTGCACTGCTTTGCGCTAACCAATCAAAACGTCGGTCTTATTATTACGACAGTTTTATGTCAACATTTGGTTAAAAGTTCATTCAAGTACACTTTTGTTTCCACTTCGTCATCTCGTGAAGTGTTTTCACGAGTACTGACTAAACTTCTTTCCTCCAGTAAAAGTAAAGAGGCTTTGAAGTGTACTTCAGTAAAAAGTACCCATAGCTAGCAGCTGCTTTAAAGAGTACCTGACCTCCCTTTATATCAATAGAACAATAATGTCATTTTTAGCTAATGAATGTTTCCATGGCAACATGACAACGTTTCCATTGGTCCCTCTTCTTTAGAGAAGACCAGGAAGTGATGGATACACGGATCGTGTTCCAACCAATAGGCACGCAGTGACTCTAAAGAATAATGATACAATAAATAGTGGAGTACTGATACCAGAAAAATGTACTTGAGTACAGTAACGAAGTATTTGTACTCCAATACTTCCCACCTCTGGTGTGTGTGTGTGTGTGTGTGTGTGTGTGTGTGTGTGTGTGTGTGTGTGTGTGTGTGTGTGTGTGTGTGTGTGTGTGCGTGCGTGTGTGTGTGTGTGTGTGGTGTGCGTGTGTGTGTGTGACCTTAGCAGATGCTTCACTAACCACATCAGAGCGAGCTGCTCCGTCCTCCCTTATTTATAAATGTCACAGTTGTCGTTGTTTCTCTCTCCTTAACCCCGTCCCCTGCAAATGCCACGCCGTCTCTGCCGGCTCTCGTTGTGGTGGATTCCTGCACAGAAGTCGATACGTGGGAAAAGTCAGACGGGAGAAGTTAATTAGAGCCTCTGCCTCTGCGCAGCAAGGCGCCTAACGCTGTGACTCAAGCCCTCACCTCACCTCTGAGCTGAAGGGAAACTATTTATTCATATTTATTCTGTCCATTGTGTCTGGATGTAGTGTTTATGTGTATACCTGATCTCTAGTGTATTCAATGTCTGCACTGCTGTTATATTGTTATATATATATTTATATTATACTTGAATAACTTTCTGCTTGTTTTGCTCTTCTGGTTAGATGCAAACCATATTTAATGGTCTTGGTACTTGTACTCTGTGCAATGACAATAAAGTTGAATCTACAGTAATCTAAATACAGTTTAAATATGTGAATATGAAGCTTTGGGACCCTGTTTTTTTTTTTCACGACACTGTGTATCAGGGCATCTTAATATTTAAAAACTATTGATGTGTTATACCAGATTAACGAGAAGAATCTCAGCTAACTGACCATACGAACCATTTTTACAGAAACAAAACACAAGTCTCACAAGAAGCGTTAGCATTAGCCCTTAGCTAAAACGGGCAGATGCTACTTCCGGTGCTAACTAACAAAAACGATCTTTAAAACTTAATATTTTCTGCACAAACTACATATCATCTGAAAGCTGATAATCCACAGATTATTTGGTTATAAGTATCATCACTGTAGGACACAAACTTACTGAGCTAGCAGCCAGAACAGAGAAGAATAAAAACAATAATTATGTCTTACCGTTGCTGTTTCGTGATCAAAGCTCTTGTTCAAGGGAATAAGGTTAATCCAATGTCTCTTAGTCACTTTGGAATTGTTCCTGATAATCTATCATTACTTTCATGGCAGCAGAGTAGGTATAACGTTTCGCAGTCCCGAGCTAACGCTGTCTCACGTGCTGTTTACGCAAACCTCTCTCTACTTGACGTAAGTGTTTAGCGGGAATTACTAACTGTCACTCGATTCTATTGGCTCTAACGGTTCAGAAAAGGTGTCAATCACCCAAATCGACCAATGGGTTCCAAAGATATGATCCTGCGTAGTATAAACTACGCCCGCTCCGGCTCCATTACGCATTACGCAGCCAGAAGGGAGAGCTTCACCACAGAGCAGGTGCTAGAGATGCTAGCTGACGATAGCTATGATCATACCAGATGACTCTTCGTCGGATGATGAAGATCTCCTCCAGCCAGACCTGGATCCGGACAGTAGTGACTCGGATGTTGAACTTCCACCACGGGAAAGGTATGTAATCTCTCTGTTTTTATATAGTATGTGGTCGGTGGAACTGCGTCACAGTGCTAGCTTAGCCAAGAAGCTACAGGAATGATTAGGCAAAATGCTAAATAGTGTTACTTGTCTTTTTGGAGTTACATTTTCTAAATGAATGGCCAGTGAATGAATATATATATGTGTTTACTTATTTATTTGGTGTAATATTATTCATTTATTGTCCAATATTATCCTTTTTATATTTTACTTTTGTGTTTGGTGGAACTGCATCACAGGGTTAGCTTAGCCAACAGGAATGATTAGCCAAAATGCTAAATAGTGTTACTTGTCTTTTTGGAGTTACATTTTCTAAATGAATGGCCAGTGAATAAATATACATGTTTACTTATTTATTTGGTGTAATATTATTCATTTATAGTCCAATATTATCCTATAAGTATAAGCCAGTGAATTAATCGAATCTCTTTGTTTTTCCACATTTGTTAGATGGGGTGTGACCCCAGCAGGACAAAGACACACCCAGAAGACTTTCAGGGAGCAGCTTGCTGCAGAATTGTTGTAGTTTGCTGAAGGCCCTGCACCTCCACCACCCCCTCCTCCACTCGCATGCATGCCCGACTATTATGGGGAAGATGCCACCAAGGTCAGGAGGAACTGCAGGAGGTGCCTAGATGCTGGACTCAAAAGGGTGAAGACACCTGTGTACTGCAGGAAGTGCCAGGTCCCTCTGTGCTTCACTGTCAACAAGAACTGTTTCAGGGAGTGGCACGACCTAAATACTGGAACATTCAGGTAGGTATAAAGTTCAGGTAGGTATAACATTTTGCGAGTGTTTATTTAAAAAAAAAAATACTTGTTTTTATATATCTAGTGTGATTTTATTGTATAGTGTGTTGGTAAAATATTTGTTGTTTTTAAAAACCTACAGTGTGGTTTTATTGTATAGTACGTTGGTAAAATGTTTGTTTTACATGCCTATAGTGTGTTGGTAAAATGTTTGAAATACATCTGCCCCAGTTGGAGTCAAATGTTACCTATGTTTCCGGGTTTTTTATTGTGCAAGTACACCTACACACAATGACCTACAGTGTAGTTTTATTGTATAGTGCGTTGGTACAGTTATCATACCCACACAGCTACACTTACATACCCACACAGCTACACACACACACACACACACACACACACCTACACACACTCACACACACAAATATTTTTAACTTTTTTTTTTTTTTTAAGAATTTTTTTTTTTTGGGTGGAATGAATACCTATAGTGATGATTCAATGTAATACAATAATTTTTATAGTCTGGTACCTGAAAAAGGTCAAATGGCACTGATGGAACCAAATGTGCCCAAAGCTTATTCCGCCTGGACTTTATTTTCATAAACCTCTCTAAAAAGGTCAAATGTCACTTGTTTTGCCTAAATCTTGATACAGGGTACTTATTATGTTATACTTTGGATTCCTAAAGCTTTTAGGCTACTTCGTCTACGCCTACGTCTTCACTATAAGTAATGGGTTTTCTTTAGGCGGAGACAGGAATTTACATTTTTTTGCTATGTTCCATCTGAATTTACTCTGACACAGAAACATCTATATTGATTCTGACACTTCTACATCCAACTCACAGATGTAACCTTGCTTTGATAACAAAAATTATTCATATAAACCTTTTAGAAGTGAAGTTATAGTCATTTGTTCTGGGAATGTCATTTTCGAGCCTGAAACCTGAAAAACAGGCTCGGGGTTTTAACAGGTTAAATTAAACATGAATTCCCACTCAACCTTCAGAACAGGTTATAGATAAACTATATCCAATTAAATCACATCTTAAACTTTTAAAAACTCCCTTTCTTTCCAAACAGCAGATTTTAGGTGTGTGTTTTCTCCTGTCGATCGCTGTGTGTGTGCAGCTGTTTGTTTGTATACTAAAGGTCATGTTGTGTTGTTGTTTTAATGATGATTGCACCTCCTGAAGCTCAGTGACTGATTGATTGATTGATTGTCTGCCAGCATCAGCAGCAGGTGTTGAGTTCAAGGTGGCAGAACTAAATCGGGTTAGAAACTAGCTGATCAGGATTCACTGAAGCCGTGACATGTTCTTTAATATCTTAACGTTTATTTATACAGCACCTTTCAACACGAGGCAATTCAAAGTGCTTTACAAAAATGAAAGACATTAAGAGCTTTAAGAAACATATTATAAAATGGCATTTAAAAACTCTCAAAGCAAAGATAATTAAACATGAATGAAAGGGACAGAGCGGTGTGAGATACACACATCTGACATGTTTAGCTCTGACTCTCAATCATCGCTCACTTTTTAGCAGAAATAGTTTTCTTTGACCTCACTTTCTTTCTACTTTCTTACTTAACTTATCCGTCAGTTATTTCAAGCGTTTCATTCTAAACGAACCCCTCTTTGGACAATTATAATCTGGCCCCATGGTACCTTTTAAGGTCCTTACACACCAAGCCGATTTTCACCGTCGATAGATGTCAGGCCGTCGATGAGCGTCCTGTCGCCCTACTCAGATTGGTGTTTCCACCGTCGTGTCTTTTCGGCCGACACCTTCCGCCGCCGGTTCAACATGTTGAATCGGTAGGCAGTCGGCTAAAGAAATCACTCTGATTGGCTGTTCAGCTAGCGAATCAGTGCATGAGCAGCGAAACGGAAGTGAGGGACCCAAACAAACGATTAAGAAGGCAAATCTGAGATTCCATTTAACTCCAGCTCTCGATTCAGGTTCGGGAAAGCCCCGTGAGCTTCTCGCTGTAGAGGGAACATGGAACGCTATCTGTTGTTTGTTTATATCACGCAGTCTGTTCTTCTTCTCTCGGTTATCACGCAGTCTATCTTCCGGTTGTTGCCTCTTTTGAATGATGAACACACACTACCGCCGCCTGCTGGTAAGGAGAGTTATTGCCACTCACGCATGCGCAGTTCGTACGTGCTGCTTGGCCGTCGGCTGAAGTCTTTGCGGTGTGTTCCAGTGCGACACATGGCCAAGACGCAGGAGACGTGAGGCGGCGCAACAGTCGGGTCCGTCGGGACGTGTTCTTTGGGACCTTTAGTTTTCTCCCAAACTATTCCTCTCATTTAAATGCACATTAGTTAAATGTACCTTGTCTTTCTAGGACTTATACTAAGAAACAAGCAAGTCTAGAAACAGGACATCAACTCCTGACTTAGTGGAAAACATGAGGACCATTTGCTCCAAACATCTTTTAAAGAGGCCCTATTCCGCTTCTCCCTCTACTCCTGAAGTGTGTAATGTAGGTTTTGATGCATGTAAATGGTCTGCAAAGGCTAAAATCCCCGTGTTCTGCATTCATTTGAGTCCTTTGTTTACTTCCGCAACATAGTGCCATCACTACATACTCACAGTGTGAGAAAAATAAAGAGATTTTTGAACATTGAGTCATTAAATACAAAGTGAAATCTGAAAATTAGCACAATTTGTCGTCTTTAGACAAAATAGGAATGGACTGACGCAAAGGTCCTACTTTAGTTGTTGTTGTTGTTGTTGTTGTTGTTGTTGTTGTTGTACGATTGAACTGACATTTTCAATAACTTTTTTGAGTTATAGTACACAATGTTTTTCATGTTTTCCCCCCGTTGATACAAAGACTGAAAACTCGTAATAGTCCAGACGACACAGAGGGTTTCTGGGACAGGTTTAGGATTATTTTTTACAGCTTCCACGCTTTATTGGACTTAATGGAGAAACGGTGAGATGAACACGAGAGCCTTCGTGACAGGAAACATAAATCCTGCTCCGTGTCAGCCTCAGTTAACGCTTTACGATACTACACCTCAGGTTGGTGCGCCAAGTGGGAACGTTCTATTGCATCATGGGACGGGCTTTGTAGCGAGTCTTTCTTGCATAAATTAATACAAATGATAATTGTTCTTCTCCAGACGGAAGTGCTGAGACGGGAGCAATTTGGAAAAAGTCAAAAGGCAATACTAATACATTTGGAAGTGTTTTAAAGTAAGGCATACACTCAACAACATCACTTCAAACACATTAACAGTTACGGCCCGTCCACACTACAGCGTCGGAGGCGTCGACAACTCCAATCTGCCCATTCACTTTCAATGGGGTGACGTCACGTTGCCTCGCTTTTTCGCCGAACTGAATTGTGGGTAGCAGAGCGGTCCGTCTCCGCCGTCTCCGGCGTCAGAAGTTGAATAATGTTCAACTTCTGACGCCGGAGTAGCCAGCGCCAGCCAATCAAATCCCGTTTCGCAAAATCTGACAGCTGAAGCCGTAGCCAATCAAACCGCGTCTAAGCTGGGAGAGATATCCCGCCGTTCATTTCTATATTTAAAAAAAAGTCGGAGGAGAAACTAACTATCGCCGTAGCGAATCACCCGGTTTTGTTTGACCAGACCCTCTTCACCTACCGGGATACAAACCGGAGGAACCAGGCATGGAGGGAGGTGGCAGAGACAGTGGGGGAAACTGGTAGGTTTTCGCCTGTTTGGGGAGTTTATATATATATTGCTCGCATAAAATCCCCGGGGTTTTTTGCTCTGTATGTCGGGGGCGGGAGATTCATGTGATTGGTTGTTGGTCGTGTTGCTTGAATAAAATCCCCAAGCTCCAGACACGCCCAGCTCCAAGCTTTTTTTGAAGCTGTAGTGTGGACGCTCCGTTAGGGAAAAGAAGGCGGATGAACACAAGGTTATAGCCGGCTTAAGAAAGCTACGCACAAAACTGGCAATGAATAAACCATGAGTAATGACAGTGTTAGATTGTTCCAAAACGATCTATTTCACAACTCAAATTAAGCGCCACAGCATCTTCAGAAGATACTCATTTGATGTCTGCCGTCTCCCTGTAAGCCGGCAGCTCAAGAGAAGCTAAATGATAGGTTGACATGTCACTGCTAATGCTTACGATTCATAGGTCTTTCCCGAATTGGAGGATAATTTAGACGCCAACATTTTTGAAAAATTAACCTTTTATTTTATTTTATTTTTTTATGTATTTCGGAAAAACAGATAATAAACCATCAAAAAAAGTGATTTGCCCAGCTCGGCATCAAATGTATATTTTCCAATGAAGAATTACCGCTGCTACTCTGATTATAGTAACAGGGTTGAAAATCAAGGCTACTTTGAGCTCTAACCTCAGGAAGTATTGCTAGATGTAGCATGTACTTTCAAGGCAAGGACACACTTGGATATCTAACGCAAGAAAGATAACTTTGAAATGAATATGCTTTATTCTGATAATATCAGTAACAGGGCTGAGTGGGTCGGAGTGCCACACTCTGTTAAGACTGAAAAGATTGTAAAAATATGAAAATAAAAGAGAGGACTTAGTTGTGGTCTACCCATGGCACGAGCACATGGCTTGCTGATGTCACTTCCTGTGTGTCGTCTGACTTACAGTTTGTTCACTTCCTGTGCCAATCTAAACAGGTTTGGGTAACAGGGTTGAACGCATGTTGAGGGACACCTTCTGTGCAAACTTACTGTTATCTAAAATATGTTTATGATTTAACACATTTATTTTACCATTACGAGAGACATATATGAATAGAATAATACCAAACAAAGTAAATAAAATCCCTTTTTTAAATGTTATATTTGACGCGAGTTGGTCACCAAGAAGCGGGGACGAGAGAAAAATGCCATTTTAGGGGACGTTCGAGAGCTATTTGATAATTTAAATAATATTTTGAAACCACTTTTTCTACAACTTTATATACATTTTGTCTCAAGACAAGTATGTTCAACACAACAAGTGCATGTTTTAGCTTTTTGGGCATCGATTATTAGATCTTTTATATGGGGGACATGAAACGTCCTCCAATTCTGGAATGAATGAATGAAAACTTTATTACAGACTCAGGTCCAGATAAAAGACAAGGCATTACATTTAATAAATTACATACACAGCGTAAAAATAATTCATAGTTTAAGAATAATTTAAATCAGTGTCCTACAAAGAGACAGCTACACCGATGCCTCCACAGCTGCGATTGGTAGCGTGTACTAAACCTTATGTTCGATAAGAGGATTTCATTATCAGAGTCATTAAGCCGGCAAATACATTTATACATAAGATTTCTTAAAACAGCTTGTAGAGTATTGACTCCTGCAGCCACAAACATTTCACTTGCACTAGACCAGGGGTCTCAAACTCAATTTCATCGCGGGCCACATCAGCATTATGGTTGCACTCAAAGGGCCGGTTGTAACTTTTAAGACTATATAAATATACAAATATATAAATATATTATATAAAATAATGTATTATATTACATCATTGCCTCTGAATTGGATTATTATCGGATAGGATAATAACTTAGTAATGAACTACGTCTGAAAGCAGAAGTCTCTTCAGTGCACATGGCACAAAACGAGATGCATTGTGGGACATGTAGTTTATGGGCAACCTGCTTCTGTAAAGTGGCCTGTAACCGTATAATAAACGTATTATTTTCTTTGCAAGCTCTTGCGGGGCCACAGAAAATGAAGTCGCGGGCCGGATTTGGCCCCCGGGCCATGAGTTTGACACCCCTGCACTAGACCATCGAGGTCTCTTCAATGATGATGATGATGATGATGATGATTTAACTTATTGTCGTTACGTAGTATAGGTACCATGTAACGAAACGGTTTCTCTGCATTTGACCCACCCTGCGTTAGGAGCAGTGAGCTGCCATTTTGAACGGCGCCTGGGGAGCAGTGTGGGGAACGGTGCCTTGCTCAGGGACACCTCGGTAGCACTCGGTCTTTCCGGGACTTGAACTGGTGACCTTCCAGTTGCCAAGCCAAGTCCCCATCGACTTCGCCACCACCGCCCTGTCCGCCCAACGACCCTCATACAAAGCTGATACCAGCTTTCAGGTAATTGCAGTTAATGATGCAGCACGTTGAGATGGGTGATGGCCGCCTCTCTGTGTTTAAAGGTCTCCCTTCAGAGCGGCTGTTTTACGCTCCACTGACTCCTGCACCGCGTGACCCACGGACCATCTGTGGCCTCACAGCTCCGAGACCTATCGAGTTAAAGGAGAAAAGGGATCAAAGTGATCCAAAGAGGTTTGTTTACCCCAGATGTGCGTTGGCTTAAAGTCTAACACACAACACAGTGTTTGTTTTTCTTAAGTCGAGTGCCAACATAACAAGTAATTGATGAAATGGTAGAATGTGTAAGTTTAGGGCAGAAAAACCAGAGACAAAACTGAATAAAGAAGATCAAATATATTAGATATTTTCTCCATAAGATCTGTTTCTATTTTTATTGTAATATCTTGCACTATTTTATCCGTTTTATTTGTTCTATAAATTATCCTATATATTGATGTTGCTCTGTAGGAGGAGCGACTTGTGACTTCAGTTTGTCATGATATAATACTTTTCTACTTTCACTTGAGGAACATTTTGAATGCAGGACTTTTACTGTAACAGAGTATTCCTACACTCTGGTACTTCTACTTTTACTCAAGTACAAGATCTGAGTACTTCTACTTTTACTCAAGAACAAGATCTGAGTACTTCTACTTTTACTCAAGTGCAAGATCTGAGTACTTCTACTTTACTCGAGTGTAAGATCTGAGTACTTCTACTTTTACTCAAGTGCAAGATCTGAGTACTTCTACTTTTACTCAAGTACAGATCTGAGTACTTCTACTTTTACTCAAGTACAAGATCTGAGTACTTCTACTTTTACTCAAGTACAAGATCTGAGTACTTCTACTTTTACTCAAGAACAAGATCTGAGTACTTCTACTTTTACTCAAGAACAAGATCTGAGTACTTCTACTTTTACTCAAGTACAAGATCTGAGTACTTCTACTTTTAATCAAGTACAATATCTGAGTACTTCTACTTTTACTCAAATACAAGATCTGAGTACT